>JABXWE010009603.1:0-28278 GCA_014611495.1 Limonius californicus | reverse complement strand
CAGACATTTTTTAAAAACCACTTTTTTTGGTTCCTAGAGACCCAAAACGGATATATCCGGTAAAATCTCGATTTCGAAAATTTTCATGATTTCAATACTTACCCTATACCTATAAGGTATGGGAAAGTAAAAAGATAAGCAACCCAAAAAGAAAAGCAACCAAAACAAGAAACGCAACCAAAAAAAAAAGAAATAGTCATAAAAAGCGAGATATAATGGAAGAAAAAAATAGAAACGAAAGGAATATAAAGAGGACAAAAACATGCAGCAAAAAGAACTAATATGTAACCGAATCAGTTACGAGAGAGAGTGGGAAAAAATGCAGATAATGTAGAAGCATACACAGAGAGACGGCTGGTGGAGGTGAAGACTATAACGACGGGGGTGGGTAAGAAGGTAGAGGGCCAAGAAGAGGTAGAGGGGTAAAGGAAGTAGAAGGGGAAAAAGGTAGAGAAGAAAAAGAGTTAGATGGAAAAAAGAGTTAGATGGAAAAAGGAATTAGAGGGAAAAAGGTAGAGGGAAAAAAATAGGCAGAGGAAAAAAGAGGTAGAGGGAAAAAGAAGTAGATGGAAAAAAGAGGTAGAGGGAAAAGAGATAGAAAAAGAGGCAAGGGCGAAGCAGGGAAAGAGATGAAAAAGAGGGGCTAAGAAAAAGAAAAGGAGAACGAAGGGGTTGGGAAGCAGGGGAAAGTGAAGAAGGGTGGCGGGAGAGAATAGAAGAGGTAGAGTGACTGAAGAGGAAGAGAAATGGGAGGGTGATAAGTGGAAAGCTTGATTAAACTATGCAAAATAAAGAAGGGAATGAACCCGCTCAAGAAGAGTGGGAGAAAAAATTGTATAGAGAGGTTAATGTTAGTGTACAGCTCACAGAGCTGGCATGACGTCTTCCATGAATTTTCTCTTGTAAATAGCGGTTTCTACCATATAGAAAAAGATATATTGGAAAATTATACCTAAAGAAAATTTGTATGAATCATATTTTATTGTTGGGGCATTCCACCATCTCCTATTTAAAAAGCAGATAGCTTTTGGAGAAAACACTCCTTTACCCATTGTTTAAGGTAATCATCGGCTTCCATAAGCTTACAATTTCTAGAAAAGTACTTTTTTTCCAAGTGCCAACATACCTTATATGTTTGTAAGATTTTAACAGTAGCGAAGAACTACGTTCATCTAATATTTTATCTCCGTACACCTACAAAAATATATTCGTGTCTAAGAGGCGTGTTTAAATTTAAACATAAATATTTAAATCAGAACCCCGTCTGAAAACGATTCCAAAAATTAAATTAATGGTTGGCCGTAACTGTCGTTATGGCAATTGTTTCGCTGTGTTATTTTGACAGTTACATTTACTATTTCAGAAAATGCTGTTTATCTATTTATCTTTTAGACACAGGATAACTCGTGTAGAAAATGAGCCTTATGTACGATGAACTGCAACTTCGGCTAATCGTGAAAATCAAGTGAAAGCCTATATGCAGCAAGACGGACAGATAACGTTCAACAAATGTCAAAAAATTTTCAAATTAGTGTCGGAAGTATTAAAAACATCACAGAAAACAAGCTAAAATATCGCAAGGTGAGTGCCAGGTGGATTTTGCGCTTGTTAATCTAAGAACACAAACTGAATCGTTTTCAAATCGCTTCTTCTTTACTGCAGGGATACGAGAGAGATGAATTTTTGGGCGCAATTGCGAAATCTCGGTACATTATTTTACTCCAAAACACGTAAGCATGCAGTGGTGTCACACCACATCTCCAAAGTCAAAGAAAGTAGGTATCTACTAACAGTGTTGTCGCCTGGTAAAATGAGGACAACATTGTTTTAGAATTCTGTAGGGGTACTCGGTTGAACTCCGTATAAACGACTTATATTTAATAAAGATCATTATTTGGCGTAGAAACAAAGGGAAGAGAAGACAAAGTTCACTTTGCTTTTTTCAAGATAATGCTTATCCTCATATCGCCGCAAGAACAATTAAAAACATAAACAAATTTCAGCAAGACCTTCTTTTGGATGCAGCTGACAGTCCTGATCTTGTTTCCTCTAATTTTCATTTGATCTACTAATAGAATTATTAGCCGGGAAAATATTTCAGTCAAATAACGACGTTAACGAAGCTGTTCAAGAGTGGATTCGCATGCAACCCAACGACTTCTTCCAGGAAGGTATTAGAAAGCTACCAGATCGGCGACGCAAGTGAATCGTAAGGCTGGGAAACCACATCGAAAAGTACTATAGTTTCCATCGTTGTAATACCCTTTTTATCAATAAATTCCTGTTTAAATTTGAATACCCCTGGTATGTACGTTGTGAATTCCCAAGAGTAACATGACGACATGCGTCGAGATAGCCAGAATCTGCACCTTATAAGTTTTAACAGCACACAATACCTCTGTTTTGAGATTGAAGATAACATTAATTGTATGGTATTGTTAACATTTAGGCCTCTTCAAGTAAACGTAATGCTAATACGCTTTGAACTTTTATCTTTGATGCAGAATAATGTATACAATGATCGACTTATGGTGGAAGCTAGTAAGAACAATCCCATGAAATAAGATAAATAAATACAAGCAGGCTTGTTGATCATGTATTTAAAATTCTAACTCGTTATATTTTCAAGTCAGTAATGTTTAAAGGGTTTTTTTTAATTAAACCGCATACTGTTCACAGCTATGAAACCATTTAGCTAATGTTTTTGTTTCTCATTAAATAAGAATGTTACATTTTTTATGAAGCAATTAGGGTAACATTTCATTGTCAATAAATAGGCAATTTCGTACACTTTGCTGATTTCTATCGCACTTTACACAAAGTTATCAAGAGTTAACATAGGTACATAAAGTTTAAAGAGCTCGGGGGGTTCGTCTAATGTCTTAAGGACCCTTTGAAGGAAGAAACGCTCTCTACGCCCAGCATATTCAAGATGGCGGCTAATGAAATTTCTAATCAGAACTGCGTTTGCCTGTTTATACAAAACACACTAACCCTTGAAATTTTAAAATGTACCATTAATTGAAAATTATACTTTAATCAAATAATCCCACGTAGAGGCCCCAAAAGTACAAATCAGTTTTAATGTTCAAACCCTTACATTATTTATGGCAGAAGAATTTCGAAAAAGCTATTTAGAGTAAAGTACTTTCGGAAAAACTTTCATTACTTCATTAATGAACATTCCGGATAGTTATCAATTTAATCTATTAGGGCGGTTACTTTTCCATCCTGTATGTAACTGAGTAACGACCCTAGCTGTAGATTAAACTATAAAAAAGTTAGACGCAGAATGTCTTTGGGGCTTTGGAACTATCAGTCTAGTCCTTATCCACCAGGTATAATAACCATAAACACTCAAAGCCATGCGAATTCTATTAGTAAACCCTTCAGAACTTGGCAAGTTAATTTGATATGGAAACTTCTCTCTCAGCACAACCAGTCAACAATCCCAAACTCCCAGTGCTAATCAAACCAACTGAAGTTTCCTCCAAAAGTCAGAGAGGCATTCTCTATCGACCGACCTATAAAAACTATAGTTAGATATTTGGGTAGGACGAATCCCTTACAATTATTTGGAATGGAAGCCGGTAAAGTTCGGTTGATCGGCTAATTGATATGTAGGATTTCCTGCTGTCAGCGGAAACTTTCAGCCTCGGTCTTGACCCAAACGCCTTTATCGATTGGCTAACCTGTCCTAGACAGGATGAGTTATATCATGATGGATACTTGATTTTTGCAATAGTCATACGGGGTAATTTGTGTTACTAAGTACTATTCCATTATGTGATCCATGTAATTAATCGATAATTATATTTACGCAGTCTCGAAATTAAGTTTCAGATGATGCTCTGTCAGTATGAAGGGCAAAAAAAGGAATAAAATGAGTTTCAATAAGTGCTGCTGGCTACAAAGACCACGAATGTATTCTGAAAACTCCAGATGAAGGAAGGATAGCACCCCACAGAATATTTTCTGAAATCTCTTGCATTTGAATAAAATTGGCCCTAGTCTTCTTTTGATGACACAAATCTAAACATCATCGTATGGATAAAAGTGGCGACTACATGGAGGTTTTTAGTATCCCCATGCCCAGAGTTTTCCATTAGTCTCGCCATACAAAACCAACCCTCTACAGAGAAAGAATTTACATTAAGCAGTGCTACAGAAACAGTAGACAGTGGGTGACGAAAATCTACGTTCCGTTAGTCTCGCCATACAAAACCAACCCTCGACAGAGAAAGAATTTACATTAAGCAGTGCTACAGAAACAGTAGACAGTGGGTGACGAAAATCTACGTTCACGCGCTGCCATTCGCGGTGCCTCGGAGAGTACTTAAAACCGTCGGTCCCTCTGGGTTAATGCGCCAAACAGGGTTAAAGTGGCGGCAGGGTGCGGAACTGCCTTCCGGCATCCCCACAAGTATTTCCCATACGCAACTTACTTATTTAGTAGCAAGTAAACCACTATTAATGGTTCGAAAACATGTTATTTTAAATGATGTCATTACCCGCTGTTTGCTTGGTATTTTTAAGTCAAGTCTATAATATTATTTATAGTTATAGCATGCTATTTCATTTATTACACCAAACAGATTGTGTACTAATTGGAAATTGCACGCCATTTGTTCGAGTATTTTATTTTTTAGAAGAATGGTTTTCAAGGTTAACCAGCGTCTAAGAATTATTTCACATAATAGTTAAACATTATCGGCATGCACGATTACACCCAATTAAATAACTCTTAGGACGGATGGATTTGCAATAAGGGAAGCATGGCTAGTTGCTATTTGTGCAATGCAAGCCCAATTTAACACAGATATGATCGAATTTCTTAATACGACTTTATCGATAGATTCTTCGTTATCTAAGTTGGAGTAAGCTGATAGACTGACCCTTCTCCATGGCGTACTGAATAAATTTAGACTACTAATCCAACTCCTTTCCATTTGTTGTTGAATAAATACCAAATAACTACTTGATAATTTTGTTAGTACTCCCTATATGTTTCTGGATTTCGATTGTGTTCTCTAACTATATAAAGTAAACGGGGGTTTTTAAGGCGCGATGTTCACAACATAACCATCAGACATGAGATAGCTATGTGGAGAATACGGTAACAGACGTCCCAATCTTCTGCATTTCCTCCCATACGTCTTCGTGCGATATTTAATGGTCCTGCATTTTTATAATTTACCACAAAGGTGTGCAATAAGAGAAGCAGAGATTATGATCGGCAGTTTTTTCTATATTTCGGTTGGAAGAATTAGTTTGGAATTCGTCTAGAAATTGGCTTATAGAAGGGGACAAACATGTAGACCAATATTTAGTTGCAGTAATTTACCTTAAAATAATTCCCCAAACTAGTCTTCTTCTGCTGGGACTAGCACAACTGTTTTGTTGACAAAATGGATGTATTATAGGGAGTTGGATGTATTATAGGGAGTTTGTATATATATATATATATATATATAATATATATAAATTTTCAGAAAGTTAACGCAATCCAACAGAAGAAACCAAGCCTCCCCAGAAAAGAAAGATCACTATGTTTCATCGAATATAATTAACATCAGTTAATCATATTGGCACGTAGACCAAACAAATTACTTTCAACTAATTTAAAACAACAGTGATTAAATAATTTAATTGTTCATTGTTTTCTCAGTATTTGCGACTGTTTTATAATTTGTTCTACCGCAATATTAGTTATTAGATCAAACAGATTGTGTGTTTGTTGGAAGTTACTATTCACGTATCCATGATTTACTTAATAATTTTATTTGTTTCAACGCTTGGGCTTCAAGGTTAACCACGATCTTAATAACGAATCCAAATAATAAATAACTATTTGTTTGCCAACAGGTTCGATAGCAACAGAAGAAATTGTTCTGAATAAGGCGAACAGACTTGCAGTAACCAAAGCATGGATGGTTGCCCTCCATGCAGTAGAAGACCATTTTAAGAAGGGCATAGTTGGTCTTCTTAATAAGACTTCCGGTGGAAGACATTTTGTTGTACCCGACTTAGATGAAACTAATAGACTCAGTCTCTTCAACGATGTGGTGGGCAAATACAAAACGATAAATCAAACTTTCCGAGACAATTTAGAAAAAGAGTTTAATAGCCTATTTTATACATATGCGAACCAAAGAGAAAAAGTTAACCTTGGACTAGACGGGTTGATTAGTATTCTTCAGACTGTGCCACACAAGATTCTTAAAGATTCTTTGGCAAAAGTAGATTCTCCTGAGACGGACACAACGAAAGTAAACCTAAAAGACGTCGTTGACAAATTAAGAAAAGGATCAAATTACCAAATCAATACAAAGGTACCAAGCGCTAAAAAGTTAAAGCGTCTTTACGGTTTCAGCTCTTTATCAGACTTACGTGCTGGAGCACTTCATGAACTGAATGTTATGGCTCAAGCGATGTCTTTCGATGTATAATCTTAGTAAGCGAAAAAATGTAACAAACATATATGGTACATTTAAAAATATGTAAAAATAGCGATCAATTAACTTTAAATAAATGTATTTTAATATGTAAATATACTGGGCTGTTTCTACTCATTTTTCTATCCTTCTAAATTATTATTCCTTTAATTTGGCACATACTGTAAATAAAGTTACACGTGCCGCTGTTTTCAAGTATTAGAAGGAAGGTTCTTTCGAACATATTCCATTATTCCTATCTATGATGTGTTGCTATATGATTTAGTAATTCTGCTTAATAAAAATTAAATAATTCTTCAAAACCTTCTTGTATGATTTTGTTTAACTAAAGGATTACCAAAAATATTATTGAATTCTGTAGTTTCCACCTGTTGTGAACTGTTGCTGCATAAGTTTAATAATGCAGAGGAAGACATGTAACTTCACCTACCGAAGTCTCAGATATATGCTACAACGGACACTTTGAGTCATTTCGGTCAACAGCTTGTTGTGGTATACATTACCATTTACTATTGATCTTGGGAGTACTATAGCAAATGGGATCGTCGGGATCAGATTCTATTCTTCTCCAACACGTCGATAGGTGTTCTAATACCCACTAAAATTCGTCATACGTATGTTTGTGGGTTAGAGCTAATACAAGTACTCTCAGGACCGAGGTCTCTTTATGATTATACCGATTTGTAAAGAAAAATCTGAGGTGTTTATGTGATGAAGTCGATGTTTAGAAGAAATCCACAAGTCTTCGGTTACGATAAAAGGGTATACTATTTGAACCTTAACTTCAAGGATACTTGAAAGAACACGGCATTCATATACAATGTAAAATACCTTATTGTCCCCAACAACACGATGTTGCAGAATAAATATTGTCACTTAAGAGAAAGTGAAAGGTATATGCTAGTAAGCGAGGCCGACCATTTCAATCGATTTTATGCTGCAAGAAGATACGAAAATGAATGTATTAAGGCTTTTTCTTCGGATGCTGACGTTTACATACTCAATGAACAGACAAGTAACTCTAAGAAAAGGTAGTAAAATTTTTTACAGCAATCGTTTAGTGTGCGTTGCAAGACGAAGAACAGTATTAGTAGGGATGTTTCACCAACCATGGTTGATGGTGAAGCAAAGCTCGACAATCATGACGAACAAATCCAAGAAAACCGTTGTTTAATAATCACAAAGCAGTAATGACGGAATTCCACCAAATACGTGTATTTTTCGGTAATCAACATGACAATAATGTGGAACCAACCATTACAAATAAATGGGAAAGGAAAAAGAAGAAGCTCCGAAAGTTGCAATATCTGGGGCATGTAACGTGGGGAGAAAGATACAATTTATTCAAAATAATCGTATAAGGAAAAATACAGGGAAGAAGGAACTGAGGAAGAAGACGCAATTCCTGGTTGAACAACTTAAGAGAATGATTTAATTGTAGTCCACTGATTTATTTAGAGTTACAGCATCTAAAGATGATTACCCATCTTCTCTGCACTTGCAATAATTCACGGTACACTCAAAAATATGCAAAAAGAAAACAAAACAATATATTTCGAATATATTTTATCCTTCAACATGTTGATAGTTTTTTAGGATACCAAAAAAATATAACTGAGTAATTCCACATCCACTTTCCTATCTCTGCAAAACTGAATTTTCTTTAGGAAACAGATCGATCTAATGAAACCCACTGATAATACAACACCAAACCCCAAGAATATGTTCTTCAAAATAATACATACAAACCATTAATTAGAAATAATTATTGTGTATTATATCTTTGGTTCAATTACGTTTTCGTAAATATTCACACAGAAAAGGTCAAGTTTTACGTAGAAAAGGTATTCTTTTCATAAAGACAATGCATGCACCCATACAAATGTTGTTTCTATTGCAAAATCTACCCTCACAGCCACCTTATGCTGAAAAAAGGCAACGGAAAGCTATTTCCGTCAAATGAGGAAATTAAAGCTAAACTATATTTTTCAGAAATAGGTTATTGGTAATAGTGTTCGTTGTTTCAATTTTGTAAAATTAATATAATTTAAAACTTACATTGGGCATTTTCTATTTCATTTCAATAACATTTCAAATGGCCCTCGTATTTTTGTTTAATAGTGGTTTTGAGAGTTTACCATTGGGTCGCGATCCATAGCTTGAATACTACTGATCTAAAGAGCATTATGAATAAACTTGCAGATATAATGAGTACGGAAGTTGTTTGGGCCGATACAGTACCATTTATATCGGTGGTACTCAAGATTTAACCCACTTTTGAAACGATTTCATGATCTACCACTGGGTCGAGATCCATAGTTTGAAGATCACTGATTTAAATAAAGCAGCTAATGAGGAGGCAATAAATAACGGAGCAGTCTGTAAAAAATTAGACAAAAAGTTGGAGGAGCTCCAGCCTCCAAGACGCCGAAGCTCCCGGAAACATCCAGTTTTGTTTCTGTTTGTGTACGTACAAGAATGCAGAAGTCAACACATGTTGGCGTTATGACGCCCATGCGGTGTTGGCACAACAAATTAGCGGACACCACATGTCGCACATCGATCCTCTCGCAACATAATTATTCCTTTATTCACAAAGTCCCGTTTAGTCGCCGCATGTGAGCCACTTAATAAAGAGTTAATTAGAAAATCACAATTGCATTGTTGCAAACAATAAATTATTGCTGAATTGCACAATCGCGATTTCACAAGCGTGCTCCACAACTGGCTGTCGGGCAATTGCGCATTTCCCTGAAGGGTGGAAACAATATGTCATTGTGAGTCATAATTAAATTTCCACCGAAGTTTAGTGGCTTCCTCCGGCGAGCACTTCAATTTACGCGGCCAATGTAATCTATTATTGTAGCATGGTGAACTATCCCATTGTGCTCTTTGATGCGAGCGCATCATTGTTTAGCTTATCTTCAGGTAAACAAGATTGCTATGGGTTAGCTGTGTTTAATGAGAAATATTTACTTTGCTATTTCAGTGACAAGGCTGCAGTTGTGCTGGCGCTTTATCAGATGGAACAGCTACCTGCAGCATTGCAATTTGCGCGTTATCTTCCTGTTCTTATTTTGATTCATATTTAGGAATTATTAGTCTGCTCACATTTAGAACACAACAGACAACGCATTTGGGGTTGTGCCAAAACTGCGATGACTAAAAGCTTACTCGTAAGTAGGTTAAACTACTCCCCTTTCTAGTTCGAACTCTGACCTATATATTGTGATTTGTACTTTTAACGCATCCATATAGCTCGCCCTTTTCGTACACTTATCCCAGTCCGCATTGCGGTGACACAAAACCATTAAAAGCACTGGCTGTCCAATGCTTTGAAATATATAGCATCCTTTAGAAACTACACCTAAACAATCTATTGATAGATAACTACCTTTCCAACAAAAGGTATTTTCGAAATTACAGTTCTCTAACGTTAATCATATATTAATAAGTTTAAAAACCCATAAGTCGGCGACACAATCGTCAAAAATATTCGAAAACTCAAAAATGATTTAAATCACACGGTTTGTTGTACCTTGATTTGTCTCTCCTTCGTCAATCTACCTATCTCTTCTCCCAATTTTAGACCCTGTTCCAGGGCTATTCACTATCGTCTTTGGTTGGGTACCATTCTCTAATTTTCTCCCCGTCTATAGCATGGTCTATTTCATTTCTGAATTCTTATTTAACTCCTCAATATCACATTTCCATATTTACAGAGCAAATATATTTTCTTTGGAAGCGTGGAAATTAGAGAAGATGCAGGATGCATCGTGGTCAGCTAAAATGTTGAGATAAAATGGATTGCAGTATAAGACAAAATAAGAGCATTGGGAGCTCAGAAAAAGATGATGACAGATAAGACTAAAAAATAGATACATTGACAGATGAGGGAGAGACAGACGAAGGTAACGACAAATTGCAACTATACAGTAAGTTGTGTAAAAACTGATTCACAACATTAGGCAATCTGGTGTTGAAAACATTTCTAAATTGATTTATCTCTAAAGAACACTCTAATCTCCATTCTGTGATTAAAAAAATCTTGCAAAACAATAAGGAGAAGAAGGTAAGATACATAACGTAATTGGCCAAGTAAACCAAAATGGTTCACAACAGAAAAGAAGAAAGTGTTATATAGAAAGAGCCAATTACAGAAAAAAAGAGTTTTTTACAAATGAGAAACCACATGTAGTGGTTTGAAGTACCATCTGAAAGAAATCCATAGTCTTACGGAAGCCAGGGAAAAGTAATCGAAACCTTCTGGTGAATACAGAAGGTGCTGGATAAATGCAAGAACTTGAAAAGAAATCCTATTGAAGTCAAACGTCAGCTAGCTGCTCTACGGCAGTTCTGAGAATATCAGAGCGAAGTTTTGTCCACAAAGACCTAAAAAAGAAATAATAAATCTTAAGATGGTAGCGAAAAATCCTAGAAAATAATACTTAGAAGGCAGCAACATGGGAGTCCTAGAGATGATGAAAAAAGTTAATGGGAAACCGTTAGGAATGACAGGCAAGTTAATGGGAACTACCGATAAAGTCGTGAAGTCCTGGCGAAGGTGGTGAAAAGCCTTGGAGAGGTTAAACGATACGCCAGGGGCAGGAATTCCTCATTAAATCCTGGAGATGATCAACCAAAGCCAACAGAGAAGCAAAAAAGATCCTTTGTTCAACTTAATGGGAAGTAGTCCTCTATAGTCTCCGAAAAGTTTTATGAGTGGGAATTTAGAGGGAAATCAAAAAAGAATTCGACGGGAGGCAGTCATGTATTGAAACAATCCCACTACAAACCTAATACAACTTCAGGTGGTGAAACAAAGTCTTTGATAAGTTAGCAATTGTAAGGTAACACGGTCCAACATTGACACTGGGTTAACATTGACACATTTTTGGAAAAGCTTCTTAAAATTTGTTCTTTAAAACTTAAACGAAATCTGCGTTTTCTACAAATACAACATCTGTGCCTTCGTCTGGTCTAAAAAGCTGGAATTCGTACATCATAATTTTGGTGTCCGTAATCGCTATTTGTAATAACAGTTGATTAGTGTACAATAAATTTTGTGTATAAAAACTTTGCCGCTGTGTGGTATTTAAGCGAGTTTTTTATTTAATAAGGTAACTACAATTGTACTAATACTTCAGAGAAAAGATTCACAGTACAATACAGCAGAATAATTATAATTTAATTATTTTTGTTAAATTCGGAGATTAGGTAAACATTGTCACCATGTCAATGTTAACCTTTGGTAAATAATTTTAGACAAACAACAGACAGCAAAAGCAAACAAAAAAGCTAAGAAGAATATTACTAAACAAAAGAAAAAGAAGCGAAATGTCGCAGAAACGTCCAGTTCAGAAAGCGACGTAAATGTGGAGCTAGGAAGCAAGGATGATGGTGATGAAAGGTTTGACGTAAGTGACAGCAATGAGCACCAGGAAAACGAGACATTAGAAAGTTCAGCTGAAATTGTTAATTGTTCTTGGATTCTAGTTCGATATAATGATGTTTGTTACATTGGAGAAGTTGTAAATACAAATGATAACAATCGTAAGTTAAGTTACCTTTTTAAGAAAACGTTATATGCATTTTGCGTATCCTAATGTAGAAGATGCACAAGAAATCTTACCAGAGATTGTTAGAAAAACTTTGCAAGAACCAATAATCCAAAGAGGAGCATTATTTTAATGTGAAAGAGTTCCCAAGTGGTGTAATAATATATTAAACAGTTTAGGTTAATATTTTACCTTACATAACTTTGGATTGTTTCAAAATAAAAATTTTTTTAAACTAGCTTTGTTACTGATGTCAATCATTCCCCAAATCATCCTAATATTGACGCACAGCAGGTTTTGGAGGGGGGTGTCAATGTTGTACTACCATGGTGTAACATTGACACCTGAAGCAGTTTTTTAAAAAATTCACAATTTATTGAAATGCGAAATGTAGTTGAAACTAATATCCTCATTAATTGCTATTACCCTCCTTCCACCTAATGTACAAATTGCAAGCTGGTAGATATTACACGTATCCCAAAATAATCGTTAAAATAAAGATGTGTCAATGTTTGCCCCTTTTACCTTATATTATGATGATGACACCATATAAGGAAGCTGGCGGAAAGTCTTATGTATCATCGGAAAATCGTGGAAAATGCAGAATGAAATAAAATCAAGGCCTGGAATTGTCCTCAACAACAAGTGATGCATATGTCAAGAAGAAGTCTTCTGCAAATCACTGTCGACAACTGCAGAAATCTTCTGATGTTTCCCGGGGTCAAGAGAAGGATTACGGAAGAAAACTGGAAAGACCGAGAAAAATCGGAAGACGGCCTAAGAAGTCTGTTCTACGCAAGCTCTGTAGGATTGAAAACCGATCTTATAAAGTCATGAGCACAATAAAACAAGTCTCTAGAAAGTCAATAAAAAATCACGAGTGACATATCACGTCAACGTCAAGAGAAAGTCTTTCGTTAGACAAGCAGAACTATTGAAACAATTCTCATGAGTTTTGGGGAAGTCCGAAGAAATTTTTACGAGACGGTAGCAAATTGTGAAAAATGAAAAGGGAAATAAAAGTAAGGTCTGATGAAGCTCGGAAAAATTTCTAGTTTTTCGTGAAATCCCTGCAGCAATCCGAGAAACCATCTGATAAAGTCATGGGAATATTTAAAAAGAATCCTCAGGAAAACTATAACAAGTTACCCGTAACGTATCGAGAACTTGAAAAGGACAACCTTAGGAAATTATGAAGTTAAATGGAAGACGTGTAAAAATCATCGGATGGTCTTTGGAAACTACCAGGAAGTCAAGAATGTCAAAATGTTGATTTATTCGCTGGAAAATTAAGAGTCCTAAGAAAATTAGGTAGAAGTCCTGAGAAAGGCAGAGGAAACTCATTCATATCAGTAAAAAATCTTGGCAAAGTAGGTCAGGAAAAAGTTATATTATAGAAGTCTGTAGGATATCCCAGGGAAAACTGATAATAAGTCCTGTAAAAATCTCTAGGAAGTAGTGGGTAGTCCTAAGGACTTCAAAAGCAAATCCGTAAATAAGAAAGCAGTTCTGCATAGGGTTGAGGTGATATAGAAAGACCTTTACTGATATTGATATATAAGACGGATTTCGCAAAACCTCCTCCTTCGATAGAATCTCCCATGAATTTGGAAATATTATGTATTAAATTCAATATTATAAACAGATAATAATGCATATTTTTAATATCTTCCTGGATATTTCCAATTAAATGTTTATAGGGGACAATGTCTTCTCCTCGCAGTACCTTGCATAATTCAAAAATTCGTTTTTAACCACTATCAAATTTTTAAATTGGAGTTCCGTTGGTACTACCAGGTTAAAATTAATCTGCTGGAACAACCGACATTGTTGTAGGTGGTCGTTTGCACCCATATTATCAAATACCATTTACCAACGGATAAGAAAAATAAATAGTATAATAGGTAACAATTTGATATCAATAATAGTATGGTCCCACTCATTTAATTACTAACGATTCTACCATTCACCGTTAGCATTCAGCAAGTGACTAATTTCCAAGGAAAATTGTCAATAGAGCGGGGACAGCAAAGTTGAACAACTTTTCACAATGGGCCTTGCACTTGCAACACTTCCAGAAAAACGATATGCATGCAAAACGATACGATATTACGAATGCTTTATATTGTTTAGCAATGAGGTTGGTCCGCCAAACAATAAGTTTGATATTATTATTATTACATCATATCAAGGCTAAGCTGCCAACTGGCTACTTTGAAAACAGATTTAACATTTTAAATAGTTTACTGTACTAAATTGAATAAGTTTGTGCAGCTCTTAATCACCAAGATCCACTGACGGAAACATCCTGTAGCCGGCTATTACGAACAAGTTTACAAGGTTATGCGGGCGGAAGAAACTGGCAGGAACATCCACAACTACGAGGGTAAAACTCACATAAACTTTCTGTTTACTTCCTGATGCTGCGGTGTAGGTTAGGGAAATCAATGATCAGATTTTGAAGGAAGTAAATACGTAAACATGTTAGCGCTAAAAGCTTCCCCTATCGGAACAACCGATCCGGTTTGGGAGTACGAAGGCACTGAATAAACGCCAGTGGCTTAAAAACGTAAACAGAAGTATTTTTAGATTTATTGTGCAGTTACGTAAAAATACTATAAAACGTAATGTAACCGCATATGATTTAATCCTAGTTAACTGGTTGCGGTTAATAAACAAAATTCCATATAAACTCCATGGTAATACTAATATACGCGATGAGTCACCACTTACTAAAATATCTTCTAAATTAATAAAGTACGGTTACGGAAACTCTTTCAAAATAATATCCTCAT
Organism: Limonius californicus; assembly: GCA_014611495.1. Taxonomy (NCBI): domain Eukaryota; kingdom Metazoa; phylum Arthropoda; class Insecta; order Coleoptera; family Elateridae; genus Limonius; species Limonius californicus. Next base: position 13,470 of record JABXWE010009603.1, on the reverse strand, counting down.
TAAATACCAGTGACTGCAGTAACCCTTAGATAGACACTACTGATGCCATCAATTTGTATGTTTCTACAGGGTATCTGTTAGCACTGACCACCGAAGAGAATAAATGAAAAGAAAAAAAATTACATTCACATGAAATTTAAATTAATTACCGTTATATTTCTTTGGAACGCGCGGTATATTCTTAAACACGACATTATTTTATGATAACTGGCGACTGTATCTAGCAAACAGATGATTTTGTACAACCAATTATCTGCATTTTATTTTTCAGCAATTACAATTATTATCATGTGACAAAACATTCAAAACTACAATCGAAACAAATATTTTTCCACCGTATCTATTAATGAATAAGAAATAACTAATAAAGTTCAACAGAATAAAACTAAAATGCTATACACAATAAGATTTAGTTTCCCATACTCCTACTCAATGGATCACTACTTAAATAGATAAGAAATATCTTATAAACTTGAACCAACAAAGCAATATATCGCAGTTACCCATTTTGTTATCTCATAATCCTCCTTAAACAATGACTATTTAAAAGGCATTATGTTCACGACCCAACTTGGCGCTGACCAATGTGCCGCTAGTCAATTCAGCGACGGCCAATGGCCGCTATCCAATCAGCGCCAATCCTATTCGATATCAACATCATATATAATAATATAATAGAAATAAATATACAGCAGAATAAAGAAAAAATTCGATAAGCGTTGGTTATGCCCAACGCTGTCCTTGTCTAATTGTGATATACAGGGTGGTGCATTTCTCGATGCTCACCATTGGCATCTCGTAAATGGTAAGAGATACTAGATCGGTTACATTAGAGAAAAGTTGCGCTTTTTATGGCGATTGACAATCTGAAAAGAAATCCTGGATATTTTGATTCGTTCTTGATTTATCACGAAAAAACTGAAATATGTGAGTTTAGAAATAAATTACTATCTTCCCTATCATTGACGTTATTTCAATCAAACTTGGTAGCTTTGTTTTTGATTAATGATTACTGTGAGTTGAATGACATTGACAGAAATTTTCTAGGCCTTCTAGATTTCAAGCTGTGATAGTCAACATTTTTATTTCTTATGGCCGCCATATTGGATATGCCAATGTATGAACATACATGCCTAATTGTTTGTCAATATTATTTTACGTTATATTTTTTATACTTTATTCTTCTTATCTATTGGGAGTACGTTTGTCTTGAAAAAAATCCTATAGTAAGCGTGTGTATTTTCTTAAATATATTCTACTGTTATTATACACAATTCTCTAATACACTAAATATTATTATTTATTAGATAAGAGGCGAAAATATCATTTATGCTAGGCCATATAAACGCAGTCCATGCAGCTCTGTTTTTAACTGTACTAAAAGTTACATGCAGAATCCAACTGGATTTGTCAAGCAATTTAAATGCTAACTTCTACCAGGTGCGAGAGTTATGCATTCGGATTGAAATAGTTTGTGTTCTAGAGTAATAAATAATTGTAACAATAATAAGTATTATATGATTGCAGTAAGATGTTATAAACTGTACAGCTAAAGTAACGACACACGTTGTTTCCCCAAAACCTACGCTAAATTTTGTTAACCACCAGGATAATTAATTATCGTTAAAAATTAGATCTTGTAGCTGAGTTGTTAGCGCCAACTAGGATTGGCGTTAAGTTGTTCTACCCCGAGTAGGATAGCGCCGAGTTCTCAGACACGGAATTGATTTAACGTTAAGTTGTCCGACACGCAGTTATATAGGCGCTGAGTTGTCGGATAGCGAGTTGAGCTAGCGCTAAGTTGTCAGCGCAAACAAGGGTTACCGCCGAGATGTCTGAAAGGGCGATTTAGCGCTGAGTTATCTGACATCAAGATGGGTTAACGCTGCATTGTCTGACACCGAATGGGGTTAGCGCTGATTTTCCCGACATTGAATTGGTGTACCATTGCGCTGTCACCAGCAACTAGGGTCTGCGCTGGGTTGTATCATACCGTTAAAAATTGTATACATAAATCTTGTTATCGCTTTTCGTAAAAACGACGCTGTTGTATATAGAAATAATGTTTTGAAAAAGGGGTTTTTAAATCTAAGCATGGATAGTACCACCAACTCTAGAATGGAATATGGAATACGCAAACAGTTGAAAATAAATAAATTAAGCTGTCGCTCTGCTTAGTTGCTTTGCTGTTGTACATACAAATATCGTTTAAAGACAGCAACCTAGATTCAGGAATGGGCAGTAGTTAAAACTGTATAGGGTGGGGAGATAGAGAAGGAGGAGGAAGGGTGGGTGGTAGCAAAAGAGGGAGAGAGGGGAGACGGATGGAAACAGGAAGAGGGACGGGAGACGGTTGGCAAGAGGGAGAGAGAGAGGAGACGGATGGAAAAGGGGAGAGAGAGATGGAAGCCGGATGAAGTGAGGAAAAGAGAAAGAGGGGGTGGAAAGGGAAAGGGGGCAGAGGAAGAGAGGGAGAATGAGGAGAGGGAGAGAGATGAATGGAAGGAGACGGAGAGAGATGAATGGAAGAAGAGTGAGAGGAGGTAGTAAGCGGGAGTAAGAAATGAAGACCGACATGCCCATAAGACTGCAATCAATATACTCAATAACTTTATCACTGTTACATAATACATATCATAATACAAATAAAAATGCTTCATATTTGTTCCGGTTTAGTATTGTTATTAGTTAACAGATTTGGTATTTCTAGCGACATCTTCTTCTTCTTCTTTTTCAGCATTTAATTGTCCACTCCTGAACGTATGCCTCCTCTTTTCTTTTCCACTCTGTTTTGTTTTGTTCTTCCCAGCTTTCTCCTTAATATCGTCCACCTATCTCCTAGATGGTCTTCCCACGCTACGTTTGTGCATTCTTGGTCTCCACTTAAGAATGTGTTTTGTCCATTTTATTTCTTCCTGTATGGCTATATGCACATCTGCACTTAGCTCTCGCAGTTTTTTTCTATGACATCTTCTACTTTAACTCGTCTTCTAATTTCTTCGTCTGTAATTCTATCTCTTACACTTATTCCTACCATGACGCGTTCTATTGCCCGTTGAGTTGTTCTTAGTTTTGCCGCTGATTTTTTCTAAAGACATGGCAATCAGGAAATATAACAAATCCAAAAATAAATAAATACGCCATATTATTTGTTGCTGTGGGAGTGGGGAGGGCTCACAATCTAACTCAAAACCAATTTATTGGTGGGTTAACATTAAACACGACTATATACATTCAAATTAACCGGTGAAAAATAAGTGCGAATTCTCATTCTACTTCTGACTATTTATTAATAGATATTCAAATCGAATTATTATTATTAAAACGCATGCTTTCAAAACTTGAAAAGCACATACAGATTGCAGCGGAGACATAAGTTATTCAGAAAACATGATTTTGAATTCGTGACTAACTTCCAAGAATTAGAAAAATATTTTGATAGCCGCTATTGTTTAAACAAGGTATTCGGATAACTTTCAAATTTCTAAAATTTCGTTTCCCCAAAAAAACTGTCATTTCCGCTTCTAGTATGACTGTGTTCAAAGTTATATTTCCAATGAATCCGAACAATCCTGTGGCTAATTTCATTCAAATCGGATCATCCGTTCGGACGAATAGGCAAACATTGTTATCAAACATTTCTTTGTGGCAATTCGTACAACGATACGTTTTTGTAATAAAGAAACTTGAAATTTGAATCTTTGCCCCCTATGATAATATTTTGTATGTACTGGCAAATGGGTCACATTAGACAATTTGCGTTATTGTTGAAAGCTTGCCAGCAAAACATTGTTGTGGTTTGTGTTACAAATATTTAACTATTTCTTTATTATTGCCCACTTAAGCTTTTTTAGTCTATTATCACTTCATTAGTATTTCATTCATGATAAGTGATTCACAATCATGGTTTTGGTCAGGTGAGTCACAGTACTCAAGAACATTAAATTTAAATAGAACGCTTAGAAATCCCTTAATTTTCGTTAAATTGTTTACCTAAATTAATTTCCAGTTGCAATATTAAAAAATATATAAAAAGGCAGGCATAAATTAAACAAACTTTTTAATTGAATGCTTAATACTTATAATCAGTGACATGGAAATCGCAACACCAAGAAGGGGTAGGAATTTTTTGACCAAACTTGGCAGAAACGTTTAACTACTAAAAGGTAGCAATTGATTAAATATTGGTTACACACTCCCCCACTCTTCGTTGCATCGATTCTAGCAGATGGTCGATTTCCTCTTGAGGTATTGTGTCCCAAGCAACATGTAATTCGTGCTGTAAAGGCGTAGAGCTTGCAACGTCTGTGGAGGATGCAGCAAGTTCCTCAGTCTTCTCCCCATAATGTCCCAAACATGCTCAATGGGCGAAAGATCGGGAGATCGGGGTCGCCATGGCAAGAGATTGACATTATCCTCTGCAAATCGGCCAATAGAACGTCTTGCAATATGGGGACGGGCATTATCCTGCTGGAAAAGTGGGTCTTCCAACTGCTGAAGAAATGGAAGGTTCTACTACCTCATGCACATACCGCTGGGCGTTCATATTGCTTCAGATGAATAACAAACGGAACCTACTCCCATAAGTTATAGCACCCCATACCATCATCCCCACAGCTTGGTGCACATGCCTCGCAACAGAACTCAACAAATGAATATAATTATAATTTCCTGGTTTTATTTATACCAATTATATCCGAACTATATTTTACATTTTATTCCTGTTTCGAGTCGCAACGGTGGTAATGGATGTTTTTGGAACAGGTATAGGTCTAAACTAGATAGAGCTAACATAGAATATGCGTTAATATTTTACTCAATGGAAGAATAATTACATAAACGTATGTAAATACAGAGATAGCATCATAAATCGATTCTGATACACTCTTCAAATTTATATATACAGGATGTCCAAGATTCCCACGTATAGTAGTCATCAAACCAAACGAAAAGATTAGTCAATATATGTCCGCAAACCATCTGTTTCTGAGATAAAGGCAATTTCATATTATAATCAATAACCTGCAATCGCAGGATTTTCATTTACCATGAAAAACAAAATTTAAGTTATTATTTTTGTTTACTGTACATAATTGTATCCCGTACCATATCGAGCGGGTACAAGTCCTTACTGCTTCCGATTATGTTTCGAGAATGGTGGTTTTAGGTTTGTTCTGAGTAAAGTTGCTGGAAATCCTAAACTTGCTGCCTATATTTTATTTACCCATGATGCTACTTTTACTTTGCTTGAATCGTGTTTGGGCAGACGAAAATCCTGACGCTATTGTACAGTGAAAATAAGCATCGATTGTCGTTAAACATTTGGCTCGGTGTTTCGGAAGACCGTCTGATGGGGTTTATATTTTTACTAAATCGTTTAGCTGATAAACATCTTGTCTTCTTGACACTTTATCCCCACTATTGGAAAACGTGCCCCTAAATGGCAGGGTTCTTCTGTGGTTTATGCCCGATGGGGTTCCTCCACATTTCTCAATCAATGTCAGATAATACCTATATCTTTTAACGACAAATGGTTAGGACGAGAGAGGGTCTGATTGCAGAGCCATCTAGATCCTCTAATCTGAACTCACTAAACCTTTGAATTTGGGCAACTGTTATATTTATTTGCCTGTCAGTGCCATTACGATTCGATTTTTTCAATTATAAAATTTATTGATTCAAAATCAAAATCGCTTCTATCCCTGAAACAGTTGGTTTGCGGACATATGAGTACTATACGTGGGCAAATTATCCGACCTTTTTTTTTGAAGAGTGGACTCTAACAAACAGGAACAATTAAGGTTGACTGTGTGGGAAAGGAAAATGTATGGTGGAAAAAGTGTAGAGGGAATTTGGGAGAAGAAAACGAATAAAGAAAACAGAGAACTTTACAATGATGCAGATATTGTGGGAGTTGTTAAAGTCGAAAGAATTAGACAGTTGGGTCACCTAACAAGAATAAGCGAAGAGAAACAAACAAAAATATGGTTCATGGAGGTGGGTGGAAGACCAAGACGCGGAAGACCCAGAGCGTCATGGCGGAACAATGTGCAAGACTCGATCTGCTTAAATATCCGAGAGTAGCCAGCTAGAGCCAGGGATAGGAAGGCATGAGCATCAGACCAAGGGCCTGCCCATAGTATTGATACACATTAAGCAATTTTTTCACAAGTTCTTAGCATTTATTGATTAATTTTTCACCTTATTTTAACCTTGGATATGTCGTCCATTAGTTTAAGAAAACCGTAGATAGCAATATCGCTAACGTAGCTATGGAGCAATAGAAAACCCTAATTTTAACTTATTTTGAGTCACTTTAGTAGCCCCTTAAGGGTATTTTCCAAACAATGTTTATAGAAAAAAAAATCCTATGTGTATTGCCAAAGAATAAAAGTATCCCGTAGAGTAGTAAATATATCTTCTAATAAATATCACCTAAAAAAAGGTATATTTTATTTTTCATTTGTAATTTTTAATATGTAAACAATCTTATCAAAGCGGATGGTCAATAAACATTTGGGCTGGGTTATTATACAATAATGAAATCGGTCCGTAAATTCTACCTAACCGACTTAAATCAGCCTTGTAACTTTTTAAATGAAAATATGCCCCTGCCATTGCTCGATGAAGATCCATTAGATCCAGTTAAATTAAAATGTTGGTTCCAACAAGATGGTGCACCATCACATTATGGAATACAAAAGAGAAATGTCTTGAATGAACATTTCCCTGAGGATTGAAAAAGGTGGACCCATACCATGGCCTCCTAGATCTTCTTCAACCCTGCTCTGTCCATTGTTGGACGTAATACAAACTCATAATTCTAAAAAGATACAATTCACGCATTATAAGGAGAAATAGTACGCAACCATTTAGGTCACAAAAAGTTCATGTTTTGCAGGATGGAGATGGGGAGATTTTTGTAGATGGTTGTTGCATAACGTAAACAATGGTCCACATTTCATTGAAAAGCTTCTGCGGAGTGATGAATACACGTTTACTGCGATTGGTATCATAAATACTCATAACCTGCATGAATGGAGGGATGAAAACCCTCATTTAATACGTAAACAATCTTACCAAAGCGGATGGTCAATAAACATTTGGGCTGGGTTATTATACGATAATGTAATCGGTCCGTACATTCTACCTAACCGACTTAATTCATCCTTTTTAAATGAAAATTTGCCATTGCCATTGCTTGATGAAGTTCCATTAGCAGTTGGGTTAAATTGTTGGTTCCAACATGATGCTGCACCGTCACATTGTGGAATACAAGAGAGAAATGTCTTGAATGAAAATTTCCCTGAAGATTGAAAAAGGTGGACCCATACCATGGCCTCCTAGATCTTCTTCTACAACACTGTTAGACGTAGGTCTTCCCTTTTCTTCTCCATTCATTTCGGTCTTGTGCCTGTCTGTGCCATTGTTTTCCAGCCAGTTTCCTAATATCGTCCACCAATGGCAGTGGTGGTCTCCCGACCCCTCTTCTTCCTTGTTTTGGTCTCCATTCTATCACTCGTCTTTCGTCAGCTGTTTTCATAATGGTGTCCCGCCCATGACCATTTTTGTTTTGTGATAAATTCGGTTAGATCTTTAACTCCTGTTTTTTTTTATCCATTTTATAATTTTCCTGTTACTCAACAGTGTTCCCAACATTTCTCTCCATGGCAATCTGTGTTTTTCTTAGGCGGTGAATGATTCTTTTAGTGAAAGTTACTGTTTCCATGCCATAGCTACGTACGGGAATAACACACATGCCCTAGATCACCAGATCTGAATCCGTTGGATTTCTTTTTCTGGGGTCATTTGGACGAAAATGTTTACTGCGAACTTGTTGTGAATCCTGAAGATGATGCTCGTATTCACGCAACTGTGGCGTCAATAAACATTAATATGCTACAGAGGGTTCGTGTTTCATGATAAATCGTGCAAATGTATTTGAACCCATTTTGTAACTACATATATGGACCATATCTATTTTATTCGTTTTAAAAAAGTTTAATTTAAATGTTCAATTTTTTTTTCATGAATAACCCGATAACGAAGGACAATTAGAAACATTTCCAGTATTAATTTTCAATTTGTTTTAGCCTCCTGAATCGAATCCCAAACGGCCTTCAATTTTGAGACGTCCTGTATATTACATTGAATCAACCAATTGAAAATATTCTCCGTATTTTTTAAATAAGATGTAACATTCAGTTTAAAATACGATTTTTCAGTATGCCATTTTCGAGTTGAAAAATAATAAAAAACTAGCAGCTCTTCCACAGCATTGATATATCCTGCCAATAAAATATAAATTCATCGAAAAAATAAGATCTACATAGGTATAATAAATGTTATTACATCTATTTTAAAACGCATGGTATTAAAAATTTAGTGGCGTGCGTTCCCCAAAAATACAGGGTGTATCAGAAATAGGTACAAATATTTAAACCAGTAATAGATTGGCTCGAGTAGAATTCAATGGTACTATTCAATTTCCAAAAATCATTAATTTAATTAAAATTTTGTTTGAGAACTGCTGGTGATACATAGGAAATGCATTTAAGCTGTAGAAGGTTATTACATAATTGTAAAGTAAATCCAAAGTGGCAAACACGTAAAAACGTGTCTGGCTTGTGATAACTGTATAGAAATTACTGACCTACCTAATAGTATTGGTACGTGGCAGGTATAAGAAATTTTTTTGCACTTCTATCTTACTTTCCTTTGCATAACATCTCTTTGAACTCAAATTTTTGTTATTATCCTGCAGTACTCAAACAATTTTGGGTCAAATTTTCAATTATTATTTTCTCATATCTTAAGGGTCACATTGCCAAACAAATGTTTTTTTTAGTTTGTATATATTGTAATCTACCATCGGATTTAATATTTGTACCTATTTCTGATACACCCTGTATATTGATTAACTAATATAATATTTCGTGAATTCTTGTAAAAGTATTTTACAGGATTTCACTAAATCCGAAAACAATGCAATTTTGGAGGCACTCAAATAAAAAAAAACCTTGCTGAAGGTTGTAAAAAGTATGCAAACAAGTGAATTTTGGCAAAACAACAAGAATGCGGACCCATATTCAGCACACCACAGCTAGATTATTTGTTATACTAAAGGTTACACTAAAACACGTCCTTCTAGCGGTATTCAAAACCAAAAATTCAAACAAGTACTGCACCTATTTTTAAGTAACCCAGCATTAAGTAACACAAACAAAACGTATGGAGATTCTGGCACGCAGTATGACAAAAAAACGGTTCCAGCTCCTACAACAAAATTCCAAAAGCTTATCAAACAAAACTTCAAAAGCGTCACGCGGTCGGCTGTGTAGATGTTATCAGTTCCAATTATTGTAATACATCAATTTAAGGTCGAAGCGGATGTGAGTGACTAACTGGGCCGTCAAATGTGTATGCACCACTTTCAAAAACAAAACATCGATTAGCGATTACCAGCTTTTGTTTCGGAAACAAACGAATTTGAATGTTAAAAACAAAAGTGTGCGGGCGGGATCGGGCCAGGACAAGGAGAAAATAAATTAATGTATGCAAAATAAAACGAGTTTAAGAGGAAAGTTAGAATAAATACTAGCAACATGTGCGTTGCATACAAATGACAACTGTAGCAACTGCTCGTTTACAGTTAAAAAACGCACTCACCCATGCACAAACTTGGTAACCGTTAAAGTGGCAACTTCTAACTAGTAGAAATACAAAATTGCATTTTAGTAATTGTTTTAATGAGCCAAGAAAAATTAAAACTGGAAAAATTGTGTTTAACGAAGTGTTCTAAATCCAGGGCACACGTTTATGCGGCAATTGGTCGTATGCAAGGGGTAAATGGGGCGAAATTTATCTACATACCCATCTCGGAGTTCTCAAATAACCGTCCCTTAACACTAATTACACATGTTCACACACAAAGTTAGCCGAATTAGCAAAAATACCCCGCACTTAACACACTGATTCGCGTTTGCTCCACCATGTTTGTACACTCTTTGACAGATGCGCCGCTGAGCTCTCTATCGGCAGACGGCTGAACTAGAAGCAGAGGCGTGGAGTCAGTGGCGTAACGATAGGTTGCCCTTTCCTTCCCAAAAACAATATGAGATAATTTATTAGTAATAAAATGTATATTTTAGGCATGGACGCAGGCATATAAGGGACAGGAGGAAGCTGCTGCTCTGAAAAAGATCAAATATAAGGAGTTTTTACCAAATAAATGTTGCAATTTACAACACTGTAGGCCACCAGATAGTAATTGGTCGTTGTGGATGTAAACACCAAAGGTAAGACGAAGCAAAGGCCTATCCTAATTTGTCCAGCAGCAAAGTCTTCTCACAGATATCTATTTATAGCGTAGTTGCTAATTCCCAGTAGGGAATGTAGTAGCCACTGCGGCGTCTTGTATTGTTTCTTTCCATTTTGCTCGATCTTGTGCTTCGATCGTGAGTTTATGCATAGGTTTCCCGGTTAGCTTGGTTACTTGGTCTATCCATCTGATTCGGCCTCTAGATCTTTTTCCTTCCACCTTTCCCTGTATTACTAATTTTTCCATGTTGTCAGATTCTTCCCTCATAATATGTCCAAAGTGTCTTAATATTTTGAGTTGTATTTCGCTCGATAGACGCCTTTTGATGTTAAGTTCATGGAGTATTGATATATTTGTTCGATGTTCTGTCCATGAAACGTTCAGCATTCTCCGCCAACAGAACATTTCTGTGGCATCGACTTTCTTCCTCTCTTTCTGTCTGAGAGTCCAAGACTCGCTGCCGTATGGTAGAATAGGGAAGATCAGACATTGTACCAATCTGTATTTTATTTTCTTAGATATGTATGTTGTTATCTTTCCATATTCGTGTTAGTTTCTTCATAGCTACTCTAGTAATTTCGCATCTTTTCCTGATTTCTTTTGAACCGGCGTTTGTTATTAGTGATCCAAGGTACATGTATTGTTGTACTACCTCGTATCTGTTTATGCGTTGTATATCGGGTCTGTTGTTATGCGATCTATCAATAATCAAAATCTTTGTTTTAGACATGTTTAATTCAAGACCTAATGTCGCGCTTTCTCTTTCTACACGCTCTATAATATCTTGAATTTCGTCCGCACTACTTGCGAGCAAAGCCGTAGCGTCGGCATATATTAAGTTGTTAACCTTTTGTCCATTGATTGAGATGCCACCTTCAAAGTTTTCTGTTGCTTGTCTCATTATATATTCTCCATATATGTTGAAAAGTTGAGGGGATAAAATGCAGCCTTGTCTAACCCCGCATTGTGGATGGAATTCGTTGGATTGTATTTCATTCACTTTGACTGTGCTTATACTGTTTTCATATAGACTGCTTATGCATGCTTGCTGTACAGGGACTCAAGATTTTCTTATGTTAAAGCTTGCATCAATATTATAAGTAATATTGTCGGTGTGGTTTGTGATTTCCAGGTAAAAAAATAAAGGTATGTGGTGCCCTCTTCTTATTAATTACGCTCGTTACGCATTCCCTAGGGCATTTCAACTCGTGACCAAGTACTGTATGTAAATAAACAAAAAAATAGTTATTAGCCTCCCCGGCCAATAACTATCTCTTGCTTGTTTTTTCATTAGGCAGTCCTTTTGGTCCATGCATACTCTACGGACGGCTGCGGTGTTACGTGTTAAATAAAATTGATTTTCCTTGTCTTTAGATAGTTATTGGCCATAACCCATAGCTATATTGAATATGTGGTCCATAGCTGTAGCTATACTTTTTAAGAACCACTATTTTGTATACAGATCGTCATACCAAAAGCTCCAAGTTAGAGCCCTTCGAAGGTCGACATAGCTATTAGCGATATAAAAAATACTAGGGCTCTCTTATAAGCGTCACAAAAGAGTATGGCATACCACGGGCTACATTGCAATTTAAGTTAAACACCCTGGACATAAAATCACTTTTGCACCATCACCTATACTAACAGAATTGGAGGAGGCCACTATTGTCAGGTGCACAGTTATCCTATCTGACAGGACCTGTCACGACAAATTTAATTACATCGCTCTAATTTAGGTGCATCACAAAACTGACACAAAAGGGTTACCTCAGAATAAGGGAAGATATCATTTCCAGTTTACAACAATTTGTAAAAGATTATCCACGAGCAAATCTGTTTCATGACAATAGGTCAAGGGAAGGCTGGATGAAGGTCAATAAATTGCTTTCGAATGGAGGGATAATTGCTGAAACTAGAAGACGTCGTAAATGATCCATGACGAATCTTTAATGGTGATGAAACGGGTTCCAAATTATGTCCACGGACGGGTAAAGTGCTCGCCCCAAATGGTTGCCAAAATGTTTATACGATTGACCGTGGATCTTCTAAAGAAAACATCACTGTAATCTTTGCATTTTCTGCTAATGGAAAGACATGCAGCCCAATGGTTGCATTTCCCTATCAGAGAATACTGGAAAAAATTTCGTCAACTGTTCCAGAAAATTGGGATATTAGCCATAGCGATAATGGATGGATAACGGCACAAACATTCTACGAGTATATTGGCAATGTGTTTCATCCTTATTTGGTCGAACAAGGAGTAAAACTACCTGGAATACCATTCATTGACGGACATAAATCACATATAATATATCAACTTAGTGTACTGTGCTGTGAAATAGGTATCGAACTAATAGCACTTTATCCAAATGCTACACGGATCCTCCAACCTACAGATGTCGCGGTGTTTTGTCCCATTCAATGTGCTTGCAAAAAATAGCACGACAGTGGCTTTCCTATCACCTGGTGAATCCATATCAAAACACACATTTACTTACTCCATTATTAAAAGAAGTAGTCATTACAAGTGCCAAACCAGAAACTTTGCAAAATGGGTTTAAAGCCTGTGGACTTTATCCATTTCACGCCAACGCTATAAATTATGGCAAGTGCCATGGAGGTTTGCAGAAAAAGATTGACTTACATAGATGACAAAAACAATGGAACCATGTATTATTCAACTTTTCTTAAAATAGTTGGAAAAGAAGAGGCGGAAATGTTTACAAGAATGCATAATGTTACACTTTTATGCGTAATACCGACTGTGGAGATATAACCAGTGTTGGGTAAGTTACTCTAAAAAAGTAACTAAGTAAGTTAATCAGTTACTCGGTAAAAAAGTAACTAAGTAAGTTACTAAGTTACAAAATTATAAAAGTAACTTGAATAAGTTACTAAGTTACCATAAAGTAACTCGTTATTTTTTAAGTTACCTTTTTTTATGAGACGCTACTAATATACATGCAATTACTAGCAACTTAATATCAACAGAAACAGGTATTTTATTGCTCGCTAACCGCACGTCTTCAAAATCATCAACCTCCATGAAAGTGCTGTTCATTTTGATAAACAAACACTTATTGAAACGTGTCACAAACAAATTTACTACATGAAGTGCAGATAGCATACAACACAGATTTATTATAGTA
>JABXWE010009601.1:0-72134 GCA_014611495.1 Limonius californicus | reverse complement strand
TGAAAGAATTTTAAATATTGTCGGAGATTATCAAAATCGGGATATATTAACATACCTTCGTGGTTTAGCACATAACTATGAAATGTAGATTTGTATATTAATATAAGGATTATTTTAAGATTATTTTGTTCCAAATAAAACTGTTATTATTGTACCAGCATAATGAATTTTTTTCTGTAATGTTATTATTATAGATTATTTCTTCTATTTAATAAATCAAAACAAGTAGTAAGATACTCTTTTTGTCAATTTATAAAGTTACTTGTATGCTAAGTAGAATGCAAAGTGTGTGAAAGCGCCGCTGTAAAAAAAATTTCGCCTTACCGAAAGTATGTAGTACTTAGCTATGTTTATAAAACTTGACACCAGCTCACTGACTGCATCTAATAAAAGCACCGCGGCGAACCGGCTGCGGCGAACCGGGCTGCGGCGTAACGGACAGCGGCGTACCGTCTCGCGGCGAAAGGTCCGCGGCGAAAGGTCTCGCGGCGAAAGAGCCGCGGCGAACCGTAGTAGACCCGGGCAAAAGTTACAAATGTCCTTGCATTAGTAGTCAAATTGTTGTTATTTTCAAATTCGCCGCTTTATATGAATCAATTTCTTAATTTCTTTGCCGCTTCGTAAGAATTGGTAACGCTATTTTAATTGCCGTTTATATATTGGATACAGTTTTGGTTACATTGCCTCTTTGAAGAATTGAGCATTGTAAGTTTTATTGATATTTTCCGTCCTGAAATTTATGACCCAAGGAAGTCCCAGAGTTGTTCAAGGTTTTTCTTTGTAAGATATTTTCGCCGTTGTTAAACAGTGCTAGGACTCAGAAACTGTTTTTCGGCTTCTCCCCGAAGGCCACAAGTGTTAAAAATCTTTCTAGAACATTTCATCATATGTCAAAATATGGTGCAATTTTGGGGGGAGAGTGGAGATTTCCGTTGCATTTTTAAGTCAGTCGAAGCTAGACCCTTAAGACAGACGGACGTAACTTCGAATATTGTTTTCCTCCTGTCGATTTAGTTCGGATCTTTTGTAATGTGTAAAGAAAAAAAGGAAATCGTGCAAGTGTTTTGCTGGAATTTGGTTCGTTCCCGTCGTCCGGAAAGTCTCGCTTCTGTCTCCACGTTAACTGACCTAGTTGGAAGCAACTCAGCACTCTACAGGGACGTAATAGCTACATTTCGTTCCCACGTTGCCCCGAAGAACGTTGTCTTCCTTCTCTTTTTTTGTCCCCTGCAACCGGAAATCGCCGCCACATTGTGCCTGCCTTGCTTTAAGCCATCCACCCAAGTTCAAGGTAAAGAACCAATTTTTTTTCTGCAGTGTAAAATAAACCTTTTTTTTCTCGCGCAAACTTGGAAAATTTCGCGATATTGAACTTGTTTTATGCAACATAAAAGCGATCTTCAATCGTCATTTATTCACGGTTGATTGTAAAAGATATTAATACTGTATTTTTCCTGTAGACTCTACGTCATTGGCCACACAGATTCATTAAAATATCATAAATATTGTGCGTCAACGGCGGCGAGTTTTGTGTTTTTTGGACGTTCAAATAGTTGTAAACTCATAAAAATGCCATTTCCTGTCTTTTCGTTTTGTATCGCCATACCAATAATTTCATTATATGTGTTTTAAAAGTTACTGCCTCTTTTATTTTTGTGTACTCTGTATTTGTTTGTGCAAACATTTTGCAAACTCCAAATATATAGGAGGAGGCACAATCACGGTAAGTTCCATCCCCGTAAGCTGTTGGCTTCTCGGCCTTCCACGAGGACCTACAAACAGCTGGATTTGGAAGGTGGCGCCCACTTATTTTGACTCGCCCTGTACACAACTAAAGATTTTCTCCCATAAGCGATTTTCACGAACTCCCCCTACTCCTCTAAGCTAAGCTGTAGGCCGTTTGCCATCCATCTGGTTACGGGTCGTCGAAAAAGCACGATTGGCCCGTAACAAAATTTATTATTGTACTAAAATACTTATACAAGATACATTTGAAATAATATTTTGTGCCTTCTGAAAATTATAAGCTTTGTTTTATGCAATAAATAAAAATCGTATTATTAATTGTAAAATGTGAATTCTTCTATTATAATAATAAAAAAACTTACATAAGCAGAAAATACCCGTTATATATAATTATGTAAATGATGCAATCACAGACCTATTTATTAAACATGCGGCCCGTGAAAAACTCTTAGTTATTATTATTAAATTAATTCTCCGGATCAACAAATTGTTGCATATCATTCAGCGTTAACTGTTCTTCGATCTTCTAAAAGACTGGTTGCGACATGTCCAGTACAACCGAAGAAACAAGCGATTATTTTCTAGGAAGTGCTTCATGAACGAATAACTTTTGTGGGATTCGGTTCATCTTGGAACACCCAAACAGTGGAATGTTGTTTATTTGCCGCTTTATACGAATATATCCATGTTTCGTCACCTGTTAGATGTTGTATACGAATTTTGCAGTTCCTCGCTGGAATTTTTTGAGCATTTCCTTACACCAATTAACACGAGCCGTTTTTTGAGTTTCGCTCAAATTATGCGAAATCCATCGAAAACGGATATTTTTCACAGATAAATGTTCATGCAAAATCGAATGTGCTGCAGTCTTCGATATACCTAAGGGTGCCTCTATCACACTGTTAGTCACATGCCAATCTTCTTCAATCATGTTGCGCACAGCATCTCAATAGCGCCATCCGGTGGTCGTTTGTAAAAAGCAAAAGGCTGCCCTCGTATAATGCATTACGTACAGACTTAGGCAAGTAGAAGGACTTGGAAGATTCCTTATTAGAAGAATTGTATGCCTCCTGTGGAGAGATTTGGAAGGTTAAACTCGTAACTGTGTCTCCCGACTATATAATGAGGACCTTCTAAGTTATGTTGTCTGCCCATATTAATCTTAAACCCATAGTTTTCGCAAGAAAAAGAGGTTGAAACGAAAAAGTCAACCAGACCAAGGCTGTAATACGACAACTCCATTCGGTGATACATAGTAGATATCCTAAATAACCACAAAAATACGAATATATGAGACCATCGTAGAAAGCGTCACCACCTACGGTGCGGAAGTCTGAGAAATTACAATAACAAATCAAAATAAGTAAAATAAAAGCAACAGAAATAGATTTTTGGAGACGCAGTTGCAATCTTTTTAAACTGAACACGGTTCTCAGCATAGAAATAAAAAGGCAAATGAGCGTAGAGGATATCGTTATGGATGGAATAGAAGGAAAACTCCTCCAGTAGTATGGACACCTTCGACGGATACAGGATGAACAGTGGCCCAAAACGCTATGGGAGTGGGTATCACCACGTAGAAGAAAGACAAGAAAACGTCGATTAACTTGGCAAACATGTGTAGAGGAAGCCTTGACTGTAACAGGGCTTAGTGATGGCGGCTTGGCCGACAGGGAAATATGGCTAGAAGGTTACGAAAAACATCAGTAATGTAACAAACTCGCATATATACAGATATAAAAAAAGCAGACTGGTACCCATTGTTGTACGCAGCACCGCTTTCGAAGATCTTATATTTGATTGTCATTTCAGTTAATCACATAAATTACAGTTACAAATATTTATAGGATTATGTAAAGCACAAAGTTCTAATAAAATGAAAATAAATACGTTTCATTCGAGTTACCTACAAACAAACAAAAATTCTGCCTTTACATATAAAAACAACCTTTTAACAGATTTAATTTCACATTTGCATTTCCATTTCAACGTTAAAAGCACTTTGTGCGATTTCACTTAACGATTTCCGTTATAGTTTCTTTATGAAAAGTGTGCACTAAAACCACGTACACCTATCTAAGAATAAGAACATATTTTCCTAAAAGTCTATGTATTTTCATAAAAATACCATTTTACTAGGAAAATGGAGTCATTTTAAGTTCACGTCTCTTTATGGATTTCAAATGGATTCTTCTTCTTTTTAGGTATAACTGTTCATTTTACCACAATTCTTAATTTTCCAGGTGAGCTCTGACACTACAGGCAAACTACTCCCAAGCCATCATATCTTAAGAATGAATAAATTTGCTAGACATTTATGGCATGTTGCTGACAGTGTAAGAATACAAGTTGAACGAATATCTCGAATAAGCTATTACATATTTTCAGCATTTCCAGCAATTTCTCAAAATTATAGGACATATTGAAAATACGCATTTCCTTCTTATAGTGTCTCAATTGTTTTACCAGGGCAGTGGCCAAAAATACCTTTAACCAATTAAAAACAGTGGTCAAAATTGAAAATAATTTATTTCACCTGAAAATATAACTATTTTCGTCTCGAAATTTTAACTTTTTAGTTAATTGTTTTCCACCATAGCAACCCTAAACCTGCATAAAAAGATAGACGACTTCACTTAAAGTTGCTACTCAATTCAGAAAATATGGTGCTCAAACATTAAATTTAAAGAGAATGTTTGTGTTTTGTGCATGAATTATTCACTTAATTTGTTTTATTGCTGATTTAGAAGACCCTTCATACAAATACATAAAATTTGAGCTAATAGATAGGCGAAGTGTAAGATATTTTACCATATATGATATGCAACAAATACTAAGTATGACCTCCTCTTTGCATTAAATGCAGTTCTATCTTTTTACTAGATGGTCACAACTAATTTGAACCAATTGATTAAAATTAGTGAACAAAACCAATTTGTCCAAAAAGTTACCACTCCTGGTACACTGCCAAAAACAACTTTCAGAATATTAGATAAGTTATTTGCTCATTATATTTGAGATGATTTTACATTTCTGTACGAATAACTGGTTTACAAATATCTTTTACGTGGGTTAGCAAATTGAAAACTCTTAAAACTTTTCTGCGAATCAAAATAAGGCGTACCTTCTCCTTCACAGTTCACCTATCATAATTGATTTCTATGATCGAATGCTATCTAGCGAATGTTCAGGAAAATCTGTTGAGATTTACTGACATGGAAAACCGTAAAGGTATTTCACTTACATCTAGAAAATCTAGGTCAATCTTCATATCAGGGTTTTATGCATTTCCGGATGCTAAACCTTCTCCAAGGATGTTATAGTGTATAACTTGTTCAAGTATAAAAATTGCAAAACCCCTTATTTGATGTTTTAGTGCCGAAAGTTATCTTGGCGGTTAGAACGTAAAATCTCTCTTCCGATCGCTCAGTCAGCGCACAGCCAGGCTCATGAACGTGTACATTAGCTTTATCCCCAGAGTTACGACCTCCTGGTGAACTTACACTTAGTTTGGCGGCCCAGAGATTTCTTCAGCTTTCCGCGATAAGTTTAGCCCCTGTTTTACGGCGCTATTTAATTTGATGGCTGCAGTTTGAGCTAAACGTCGGTCATTTAACCCCTATGGCGGGAATTAGAGGAACTAAATCGGTGTCGGGATGCGAACGCGTACACTACTGGTCTTTACTTGCCCTAATCTTCTAAAACCGACGGAAAGGATAGGAAAGATAGCAAAATAATTACATAGCAGGACTTTTATTTCTTTAAATACTAGAACGTTCGTAATCGGTTTTCAGATACGAATTCAGGCAGACAAAACTAAAAGGAATTTCGGGATTCGAATTGCCTGGGCTATAGATTCAATTACAGTTTCTTTTCGTTTAAGAAAATTGCTTAATTAATACTCTTCTAAATTATCATGCAATATTATAATGCATTTAAATAAAATTTAGGCTTAAAAAGATTCGACTGCTGTTTTGCAACTTTTTATACAAATGTAATTGAGGCCTACGTTAGCTGTAACATATCATTCACGCAAATAATTATATTTCTTTACGACTTCAATCAGTACACAACTTAGCTATCCTCCTGCACGTATTTGCACAATTAAATGGAGAACAGCTTTAAGAAAAATGCTGAATGCAAATGACAGTTTGAAAAGATGAAGATACCAGTACAGGATGTAAAAGATTAAATATTATTACAGTGCTTCTACATTTGCTTTTGCCTTGGATGTGCGTAGTCGTTACTTCTAAGAACTTTCTAGATTTAAAGCTGCCTGTAACTGTAGTACTTTGTATCTTTATTAAGTTGAGTGCTTATGGGATATTATAGTTGAATTTTTAAAGATTGTATTTCTAGAAACTATCTTTAATTTCCTTTAAAATGTGTTTGGTAGTTTGGGCCAATTTATGTAGCGAGAAAGTGGCTTCCATGGTTTCACTACAGCAATATTTTTTATAAAAATTTAGCTACGTACAGCAATACCTTACTTCCCAATACTTCCTAAGACCTACCCAAGTCTTACTCAAATTTAAATATTCTTCGTCTATTCCAAATCTTTCTTATGGCTTTTCTACTTTGCTTATTCGAAAGTTCGGTGGAATTTAAGAGAAATTAAAACAATACTCTATTTCAGTTGAAAAAGTATATAATAAAACTTTCATAAGTTCATTAATAAATTAACAATTTGTAATTTAGACTAATTTCCAGCAATATATGTATGGAACAGCAAGCTCAAGGGCGGAATGTCTGGAACGAATTAACTATTAACTTAAAGCTAGTGCGGGTACAAAATATCCCGGGATGTAATGCTCAAGGATGAAGTGCTCGGGTACCAAATGTTTCGAACTTAATTGTCCTAAAACTACGCAAAATAAGCTTTAAGCCTGCAAAGGCTTCTGGTTAGGCGAATAATTAGGTTTTTCTCACTTAGCGGTGTAACAGTAATTTGGTGTTCAAAGTGTTGACCAAACAAAATGTAATCATTTTTGGTCAACTGACTGAGTTTTTTTTTTTTGATTTGTTAATCGTTTGGTAAGAACTGGTAGAGTACATTCCTTTTAACTTGTTTCTGTCCTTTCTTGCTGAACCTTTGTCCCTCCCTATGTACTTTTTTAGCTCTTGACAACACTATTTGCAACAATTATTCCGAAAATACTATCCAAAACATAAATCCTAATCTTCAAATCTAAAGAGAGATTTACCGTATTCAGTGTATAGGTGCTTTGTCATATCTTTAATATACATTTTTTTTTGAGGTTTGTCTGTTTTCCGACCCACGCTCTCTTTTATTCTCAGTCATTAATATAGACTGGAAATTTTTCAGATTCATTTTCTCCTTTAATTTTTTTCTCTTCTGTGCTTCGCGTCCCTATCTGCTGGCTCTATGTGTTTATTAAACATCAATTTCTTTCCTTTTTATTACATTTAAAAGTTTATTGCATGTTTTCTGACATTATTCATAGTGTTTCAAAGGACACGATACCGAAGAAAGTCATTCAATCATGTTTTCATAAATCACAACACAAATTGCCTATTTCTATCCACTGCTGGATGTAGGCCTTCCCCATTTCTTTCCATCTGCCTCTAGCTTCAGCTATCCTCATCCAATGTACTCCTGCTATTTTTCTGATGTCGTCTCGCCACCGTGTGTTTTGTCTTCCTACTCTCCTTGTTTCGCGTGGCCTCCAGGTAAGTATTCGTCTTGACCATCTGTTATCTTCGTTACGAGCAAGGTGTCGACTTAAGTTGCTCAGCACGTTGTAAGACGTCTGCTACTTTTGTTTGTTGTCTTATCCAGGTATTAGTTTTTTGGTCTGTGAATTTGATATTCAGCATTTACCTTTCGTATGGTGTTTTTGTTCTTGCTACCTTTTGGGCATTCCTTTTAGTTAAACTCCAAGTCTCAGCCCCATAAGTTATTACAGGAAGAACGCATTGGCCGTAAACTCTTCGTTTCAAGGTGTTGGGAATATCTGATTTTAGTAGGTATTCTAATTTGCCAAATGCACTCCAGCTCGATCATATTCTTCGTGTTACTTCGTCGCTCATGTTGTCTTTTCTTGTTGAGAGTTTTTGACCAAGGTATATATAGTTTTCTAGAACTTCGAGCGTTTTTCCGTCTAGGGTAATAGTAACGTTTTCTTGAGTGTTTGTCATAACTTTGGTTTTCGTTATGTTCATTTTTAGGACCATTTCTTTTGAGCGATTATTTAACTTCGTGATCATGTCTTATAGTTCGACTGAGTCACTACTCAGGAGTACTACATCATCCGCAAATCTTAAATGATTTAAGTGTATCCCATCGAGTGGTACTCTGGCCAGCCCATCATTGGGTAAATGTTCTTCAACACAGTAATGAATAGTTTGGGCGATATAGTGTCCCGCTGTCGTACTCCTCTATTTATGGA
Source organism: Limonius californicus (assembly GCA_014611495.1). NCBI lineage: Eukaryota > Metazoa > Arthropoda > Insecta > Coleoptera > Elateridae > Limonius > Limonius californicus. The sequence continues at coordinate 63,978 of JABXWE010009601.1, read as the reverse complement.
GATTAAGTTAGTATCAGCAATTGATTTTATGTACATTTTCGCATTTGTGTAGATGTTTTTAATTAAGCTAATGTACCTGCTATCGATTTGGCAGCTTCTTAAGGAATTCACAACGGCCCATATTTCCACTGAATCCAACGCCTTTTCGTAATCTATGAAGGCGATGTACATTTTTAAGTTGTATGCGTTGGTTTTCTCTATTAGTGTTCGCATGGTCTGTAGGTGGTCACACGTGTTGAATTTAGATCTAAATCCTGCTTGTTCGCACGGTTGATAGAAATCTATCTTGTTCGTTAGTCTATTAGTTATAATTCGGGTAACGATTTTATACATACGTGGTAACAGGCTTATCGGTCTGTAGTTATCTAACTTGGCTATCTCGCTCTTTTTGTACATAAGGATGACTACCACTATATACCAGGATTTTGGAATTTCGCCAATTGCTAAGCATTTGTTGTACAGTGTTACTAATTCATGTTTTATTTCGTCTCCTCCTTCCTTTATCATTTCAGCTATTATATTGTCGGGTCCCGACGCCTTGTTTCTTTTCGCTTTGTTCAGCGCGTTGTTAAGTTCTTCTACAATGATATCTGGAATCTCCTCTGAACCTACATTTTGTATTTTACTCCTGCTCTCTTCGATTTGCAATGCATTCGGCTGCACTTTCGATCTGTATAATTCACTATAGTAGTTTTCTATTTCTTCCATTATTTCTTTCCTATCGGTTAGTATTTCCCCGCTTCTGTTCTTAATTTTAACAATTTCCTTCTTTCCGACGTTTAGTTGTTTCTTTATTGCTTTGGATCCTTTGTTTTCTTCTATAATTTTAATGATTTTTCGGGTTTTGTACTTCCTCATATCTGTTCTTATTTTCTTCCTTATTAATTTGTTCAACTCAGCCCATTCGATTTTGTTATTAATTCTAGCTGGTTTTAATTTCCTTCGTTTTTCCATTAGTTTCTTGGTTTCATCACTGATTTTGCTTGATGATCCTTTGGTTGTGGTTGCTACTTTAGTAGCTGCGTTAGTCATTATTGTTCTTATATTTTCGTCATAGCTATTTAAATCGTGGGTATGGCTAGGGCTACGTCTTTGTAGTTCATTTTTAATCTCATTTTGGTATTCGTTTTTGTTTTCAATTAGTTTTGATGGATCGATCGGTTTGGTTTAGCTCTGAATGTCTTCGCTCTTTTAGACTTGAAATTGATGTACAATTTTGTTCTAGCAATTCTGTGGTCACTGCCTGTTGAGATTCTATTAAGTACCGATACATCTTGTACTACATGTTTGCTATTAGAAATAATGTAGTCTATCTCATTTTTTACTTCGTGGTGCATTTTCGTTCTTTTCGTTTTTGAAAATGGTATTCATAATGTATAAGTTGTTTGTTGCTGCGAAGTTTAGTAGCATGTTTCCTCTTTTGTTCCTTTGTCCTATTCCATGGTCTCCTACTGATTGCTCTCTTTCTTCTTGTCGTTTACCAATTTTAGCGTTGAAGTCTCCGATTATCAATGTGTAACTAACTGACAGATTATCTTCGAAATAACATTATTATTTCGAAGATAATCTGTCAGTTCTTCATAAAATACTTCTACGTCTTCCTCTTCGTAATCGCATGTCGGTGCATAAGCTTGTATGTTTTTGGAATGATTTAGTTTAATTGATGTATGCAATCCTATCTGATATTCCATTATATTGTGTTACGTTTTGTTTGTGTCGTCTATTAATTAGAAATCCTACTCCATTTACTTTACGATCTTCATGGCCTTTATAATATAGTATATGGGCAGAGTTTAGTTTCACCATGTTTTCGCCTGTGCGCCTGACTTCACATAGTCCGATAATGTCCCATTTTATTTCATTTAATTCGATTTCCAGTTCGTGTAGTCTATCTTCATCTGAGAGTGTTCTTACATTATACGTTGCAATATGCATACTTTTCCTCATCATCGCCGTATCAATCTTCATCCGGTACCCGGATCCAACCCGGGGATTCTTTGCACCCTCTATCGTCCTCTTTGCCCGATCGCTACCTTGATCGGAGAGAATACGACTGCCGGGGACTGAGAGCCTTCAGGGCCTATCATGCTTTAAATAAGCAAAATATCGAAAGAAGCAGTTCTTCTTCTATGCTTAATTATGACCTGCTAGGATTATACTCAACAGCTACATCTTTTTATCGGCTGTCTAATATTTCTGCTGCTGTCACTTACAATCTTTGCTACTCAATTTTGTTCTATTCTGTCCACATGTTCGTGCGTATTCTCCCCCTCTTTGGTGTCCCCGTGACCCCAAAACTCTTTCATATGCTTTTCTGTCGATTTTTATTTGTTACGGTTTGATTAATTATCGCGTTGGAAATGATTTAATAGTCAAGTAAAACAGTTTATTGTTTGTTTTTAGACGCCCAACAGTGGTCAAACAAAAGGGATTCGTACAAAAAATTGAGTGAATGAAAATGCAAAGGCTCATCAATTATTAATAAATCACTTACTTACTCACTTACTTGTGCTGCAATATTACTTTGTTAAATATCGTTTCGTTAGAGTATATCAACGAAATTTTCCAAAAATAGCTCGATTTACCTTACTTAAAGCAGCTTAGAAATTGTAAACCTTTTTCGCAGGCAATCCATGGTACCCCTTCCTTTACCTTGCCCCAATTACAGGTTTTTTATAATTATGTTATAATTTTACAGTCAACCTTTTTATTTTGGGAAAATTAGATGAATTTTGGAGCTGCGGTATGGTTTTAAAGGATGTTAGTTTGTAACAGGATCAAAAATCAAAAACTAAGTCCTAATGTATACAAACGTAGATCGATATTAGCCTATGTTGTTACTACATTTACATTTTTTATCGTAAATTCTTATCAATTTCCCGATCATATTTTCACGTTTCTGCATTCATGTATAAGCTGTTCGCTAATTTAAAAAAAACTGTATATAGAAAAGGGGCAAATTAATATAGCTAAGGTTGCTATAGAATACTTTTATTTAAGCAAATTTTAAGGCAGTTTAGTAGCTGCCCCATAACAACAAAATCAAGGTTGATAAATGTAAATAAAGTGTGAAGTGTAGGCATTAACAAGTATTTTGGCTAACATAAATTACAATCTAGAGAAATAGAGTTTAGTTGCAGGAAGCTAATGCAATTAGCAGTATCCTACCTAGTAACATCCCTAGTTGTTAACCGGGAGGGGCAAGGGTCTGGATAGGGTAATGAGTCCGGACCGCAGCGTAGCCGAGGTCCTTCGGGGCCCAAGCGTGAAGACCCGCCAGCCAGCAATTAGCATACAATACCTGGAGACCTGCTTACACGCATGAACGGACGTTGTACTATTCTAAACGTATATTGCAAGGGACTTCCCAGTAATTGAGTTGGGAAAGCTTTGTTGATCTTGAAGTTTCCTCAGCAAAATTCGTTTGGTCCGTTGTGAAGTGCTCCAGTTTGATACACCGTATAGAATTTCAGTTTTATGGTGGAAGGTATGAATAATATTTGCACATTTTATATACTAATTTATTGTGGGTAAGCTTATTTGTAATGTATTAAATATTGCAGCCAATTCGCCTTTAGCGTCTGCTAGAATAATTGATGTTGCTTAGTTTAAAGAAAATGTACAAAATTGAATATTATACTCATAGCTCTTTTCATATTAACGTTAAGGTGCTTCGAATTTACTCACCGAGTACCAACATACGTACATAACACATTTACAAAGAGAAGCTGCAACTAGCCATACTCGACACTACAAAACTGTGTATCGTTAACAGATTGTTATTATTAATCAATGTTCTAAGAAGTTTCAAAAGCTTTAAAGTATCAAATATATTGCCAGCATCTGGGTGTTGAAAGTATCGAAGTATTGAAAATATGGGAAAATCTAAAAGTATACAGTATCGCATGTAGGTATAATAGAAGTATCGATAGTACAATGTATCCAAAATTCTAAAATATTATAAATATTTTCCAAAAGTTTTGTATACTTGAACCACCGTCTCCGTTCAATCCAATATAGGAATGATTAGGAAGAATCATTTAAAATGTGTTTCCTAAACCTGATTCCACAAATTATATCTGTACTAATGGAATAAGGGTTCGATTTTTAATTGCACTCATCTACTGAGTAACTGGTAGTAAACCCATATCATATTTTGGTCTATTCTATGTTAAATATTATAAGGTTACAAAGTCATGAAGGTAACTACTTGCAGAGATAACATTCGCACATTTCTTCCAATAAGATTATTCTTGGTGTTTTTGTCATGACATGCTGCACGATTTCTATTAAAATGACAAAATATTCTCAAACACTAGTTTTCACTTCGATTAAACAGTAATTTCTAAAGCTTAAGTGCTGTCATCTGCTCTTATCACTTTTAACACTTTTGGCCACGTTTTTATACTTTTGATATTATTGACACTTGACACAATTGCTTTGAAAGCTTTTGAAGTTCTTGACTTTGGTACTGTTGGCGGGTGACACTTTTTGCGCTTTTTCAGACTTTTGATACCTTGATGCTGCTGACAGTTGTTTACCTTTTAACAATTTTGATATTTATGAAATTAGGAATACCTATGATCAAAACCGTTCTGTAGAAGTAAATTGCAAGCGATTGCATGGTCCATAGTAAATTATAGGCATAGTTGTTGGTATCTAGATGAAAAGATATGTTTCTGCATTTTAGCTTTTCTATTTCTATTAAAAGTGTTCGCGTTCGAAGCCTAAAATCGCGTATAGTGAGTTTCAAAGGAAATGTGCTCAAACAAAATTTAAACGCCGTTTAAAAAACTGTATAGTGACAAAATACTCTGTATTACCTTCGGACTGCAAGAAGGTCCATGAAGAATAAGTAGTTATTTACAAATTAGTTAAAAATGTACCTACCACAGGTACATAAATTAATGAAAAAGTCTTTGTTGCCTTGGATTTTATAACATATTTACCCTGTCATCTGGTTATTACAATCTTTTTTTTTCTCACTCATTCATACTACCGTTCCCCCCCCCGGAACCGCTTTCGCATTACTTCAGGGGGTGCGGGCGTCCCTTACATACTAAACATTCATGCAACATGCACCCTAAACTTAACTAAGCAAATGCGGTCGCCCCAGTCGGGATTCGATCGCCCCAACGGAGCAACTGCATTTACTGTGACCTCGAGTGGCCAATGCGTTCTCGCACTCGACCACCGCGGTCCCTTGGTTATTACAATCTGAATAGTGGCAAACTAGATTATGTACAAGAGAAGCATTTCCGACTTTGAACGCCAAACCTGCTTGTAGCCATCACATTACACACTCACGTCAAACAATCTTGAAAACGGTGCAAGATCACAACTTTCAACAAGAGTTTCTGTGTGAAAAGATTCCGATTTCCATAATTTCAACTGAAAAATGAAGAAACTTCCCCCACAAAAAAATGACAGAATTTACCGGAGCTTCCGCTCATTTGGGGCTCTTCAGAGTAAGTTATGGCAGTTCGATTACACCTTTATACGTCATTTTAAAATAACCATCCTCGGTGATGCATATTTACAGAGCTGTATCTCTCCTAGGAAGCATTTTTTGGCCTATGTTTGGTGGACGTTGTTTAAATATTTTGACAAAAGTAATATTTTGGCCCTTTTAAAAACGCCCTGTACAATAATGGTTTATGTGATTGAGAAATTATAGAAACATCTTACGTAACGTGTTCCGTCCAGGGATTATCAAAACGCACAACCTAAACACGGGACAGTTCCATTAAAAACAGTGTATATGGTCGGCTTAAAGCAATCTACTACTTTCCTATAATTTTTTTCTAACAGAAGTATACAGGGTGTACCATAAGTTAAGATAAAACGCCTCGTAGCATTATTCAGCGGTGCATATTGAACACAAATCTGCTAAAATATTCATTTTTCGCAGGCTGGTTTCTATTCACGAGCTTTAAGTTTGAAAATCAAATGCTGCATATCTTTAACAACAAAGCCAAACTAATTGATATTATCTATGAAAGTAATTCTTCATCAATAAGCTTAAGATATTAACAAGAAAAATGGCTGCACAATGCACAAGTTTGAATTGCAGATTTTTGATCATAAAGTTTTATTGTAAACACGAGATTTAGATATGGTATCAAGGCAAAAATAAGCAAGGCTATTAGTACTTTTTATTTATTTTGACACTGCTGTTCCGAGTTTTACAGTTGCCAAATACATGCTTTTGTTGTTTTTTGCTATATGCTGAACGCTATGCAAATAGAAGGCATCCAAACCGCACAGTTATTAAAAGGAACTGATCAACGACTACGAAAGAGAGGAAGTGTTGGTCTAAAAAGCGATGGTGATTGTTATGGGCCAAACGAGCTTTTTCATCCATCCGGAACAGGAAACATGGAAATGCATTTGGCTTAACTCAGAGGAGTAGGGGTTGTTCACCAGAAACGCTTAAGGGAAAGAAATCGAACGTAGTTGTATACCGAGTGAGTCAAAATTAGTGGGCGCCACCTTCCAAATCACAGCTGATTGCAGGTTCTCGTGGAAGGCCGAGAAGCCAGCAGCTTACACGAATCGGACTCACCTTTATTGTGCCTTCTTCTGTATATAAAGCTTTACAAAGTTCATACACATACACATATGGTGAAATGTTAAGACAAATATAGCTCTATTGTTTGAGATTGGTGACACGTAATAAAAAAAAATACAATCAAAATGGTACTAACTGTAGTTAAACAATAGGGTAGTTTGGGGCGTTCGAACCAAAGAGATCGCCGCCAGTGGCTTGCGATATTTACTTGACTCAAACACAGATCTACGCAGCCAACGACGTTTGGGTTTACAAAAATTACAATTTACAATTTATTACACTTTACAATGAACAAATAATGGCAACTGACGACTGAAGGTCGCTTTGGTTACATCAAGAAAAGGGGATCAGCACTTTAAACTAATAAAATGAATCTCGGAACATTTTTTCACAGCAGCACGGTTAACAAGTTTTACCTTAGTCTTCTTCGGCAAGGAGTAGAGAGAGGCACAATTTGGGATGTTCCTAGGTCCTGAGGAGGCAGGGAAAAATTGCAGGTAGGCCCCTGAAGACTGGCTTTTCTTCGAAGAAAAAAAGAGACGGGAACTTAAGGAGCCAAACTTTCCGCCGCTGTACGAGATTATCACCTGCAACGGCTTAGTGGAAGGAGTTACGGGGTTGAAGGCTTTAATCCGACACACGAGAAAACAATTTCACTGAATCGTCTTTATAAAAAGCTTACGCTCTGCTAAAATTTTTTATCCGACACAAGTCGAGAATTCTTCTGCCCCAGGCAAGAAAAAGGAAAGCGATACGGAATCTTAATTTAGTAGAGGCGCTGCCATAAAATTCCAACTTCAAAACCATGTGCGTTCACCCTCAGAAACTTGCGCTGACTTTTGGCTTGTTTTGTTGTTGTCGCTGAGATTTTAACAGGCAACCGTGTCGAATGGAGTTGTTAAATCGACTCACGAGAAAACGCAACGCGAATCTCCAACAGCTGGAAGATTTCACCATGTGACAAAATATGGTGCAAGAATTCTATAACAAAATATTCCACGTGGAACTTCCGGGAAGCGTAAAATTTCCAAGGCCATTCTGCAGACAATGGGTTCTACGAACTGTTTTCAATCAGCGCTGAAGACCAAACATGCTTGGCAAACGTTCCCTTTCGGGAGCTTCGAAATAGTAACCTCCAATAAATTATCCTTTGGAAATAATAAAAATAGTAATCGACAGAGCGGCAATTAAAGTGAGACATTAACTTATATGAAGCGGCAAAACTAAACGAATATAACATGGTGGTCGTCCATTTATAGCAAGACAGCTCAATATTGAAAAAACGTGTTAGATTTAATTGAATGGGAGCTTACGAGAAGCGTACGTGGTATTTATTGGATTGCAGACAAAGTTGACAGTACACAGAAGACAACGACTTATATCCTTTTCGCAAAATGAAAGTGCAACACTTATTACTACATAACGCACGAGGTAGGTAGTGTGAATGGCTATTAAATCAACATCAGGGAAATCAGTATTGGCAATATTATGAGGACAGATGAGGTGACATTTACGCAGGATAGAGTTTACAATACTTATAATAATCAGGTGTGGGCAGACGAAATCCCTCATGCAACTCATGTTCGAAATCATCAATAATACGGTGTTAATGTTTGGGCAGGTATGGCAAATAATTATTTAATTGATCCTTTTATTCTGTCAAATCGTCTTAATGCTAAAAATTTCCTGCATTTTCTAAATGGAGATTTTTAAATACTATTGGAAACACCACTGATAATTAGACAAAATATGTGGTACCAACAAGACGGTGCCCCAGCCCATTATGGAATCACACTTCGAGATTTACTTCAAAATAATTTTCCAGATTGGTGCTTTACTTATGGGGGGTGTCGTAGCTGGACTGGCAAGGTCACCTGATCTAATGCCCTTAGAATTATAATTATGGGGTTATCTGAAGAATTTGGTATATTTCACACCAATAAACAATATGGACGATTTAACAAATCGTATCAACTAAGCGGCTGCGACTTTAAACGAATACAAGGTCCAACAAGTGCAAAGCTCAACTGCAGTGAGATGTTCAAAATGCCATAATATTGGTGGTGGGCATTTTGAACAGATCCATTAATTTACAGAAAATTTTTAATTCCAGTTTGTTTCTGTGCGATAGTTTTATTCTTTTTGTTCATACGTAATTTGTGTTTAAGTACTGAAAAGGATGATAACTACTTTATTCAGCCGTGGATTGGGCCTATTGGGGATACTACATAAAAAGGTGTCGGTAACTCCACCTCCCGGTTGTTCGGAAATGAGTTGTTTAGTAGTTGATTTGTGTTGTCAAACGCGTCGACTGGCCTAGATAATAGTAATTATGTAATACATATTTTTTAATAGTTTTTCATAGTAACTGCAAAAATATTTTACGTAGAGCATACAACATTCATATTACATAGTTGCAAAGTCTTCACTTCCTTTCGTGCTGCGTGTTAAGAAACTAGTCTGCGAAAAATAAATGTGTTACCTGTTTCATATTTACTACTACTGACCCGCGCTAAGAGGCGATTTATTGCAAGCTTCGGGACACCATGTATATCAAAAATTATGTGTAAAGCCTTACAACAAAAACCAGTGAAGTTTTATAAACCTCAACTTTCCATAAATACACAAACATGCTAACTTGAACAATCTGTAATATATTGCCCGGCTTTAGAGGAATGAATCCAAATGTTTCGGATATCCAACATCATACAATTTTAAAAAATATTCAGCTAACACAATTATTAGTAATTATACAAGAATAATTAACATAAAAACTAAAGTTACGCTTGTAAAGTAAGTAATTTGTGTCTAATAAACTATAAAACGAACTACCTTTCAGATAAAAAAATTTGTAGATTCATAGGTTAATAGTAGATATCACAAAAATATTCTATACTATGTCATAGTCGACGTAGATGTACTTTTAGATATACAGGATTTTTAGAACATATTTCACGCTCAAAGTCAAGGATATCTTTAAATCAATACAGACTATTTATTATTGGTATCAAAATGTGATTCACAGAAGAGATGAAAGACAAGCAGCAAGCTTTCATTATCGTATCTATAAATCTTTATATCACGAAATAAACGACACCATAGCATAATAAAAACCAGCATCCAATGTCATCGCTCAGTTTAGCCCCTGCTAAACCGCAGCGTCAGTCTAAAGCAATGATTGATCGTCTGAGATGCTAGATATAACCTATATTAGGATTGCCACGTCAAAATTACAACTGTGGCAAATCAGTCATCTCGCTCTGTCTCGTTAGAGGGCGAGGAAGCGGCTCGTCGAAACGTGCGTTAAAATAACTATCAACTAGTATTGCAGATCAAATCTGTTTACTTACTATCGATAATCCGAAAGTGATGACGCTTCAGCGTTGCTGATGAACCGTAATTTAGAGTTAACGTCTGCGATAACCGTACAGAGTACAGAAAGTTCAAAGCATGAATTATTAATGCTAGTGAAAAATCCCTATAATAAATTATGCTAATTACCAGGACGTCAGAGGTGCAATTCCCATATTTGCATTAACGAGGACTTACACTTGGCGTAATGTAAATTTCCATTTGCACGTGTAATCCGCGATATTCATATCATCCCTCTCCCTATGCATATAACTCTTAAGGCGACTGCCGTTGCCACATATCCTTCAGAACATTTAATCCAGTCTTCTTGACACATCCCCTAGCAGTGAGCTTATTGAAAATGATTCCCTCGCCTTGGCTGTCTGGTGTCAAGTACAAGACGGCAGCCCGGAGCTTCGCGGTGGAAATAAATGAAAATAACATTTAATATCGTATTAGACTTGTGAATCTTTCCACTCAATCATTTTAAAACCGTTTGATAGAAAAAGTTTGCGGGGAAAACCTTTTAAGAACGTTATATGTGGCCGTTTATTACTTACAGCTTTTGCATGTTTTCGTCGCACACTCTAAAAGCACTTGGCAGCATTTTGGGATTGAATGTGTACCATTTTGAAAATATACAGTTCGACAATTTTATAACATCTTAGACGAATTTAAGAGTCCGAAATAACCATTTTATATCTAAATTTCGTTTCGTATTCCACTTTCAAAACTTAACACGACTAGAAGTCATGATTTAAATAAGAAATTATTTTCAAAATATAATTTTAACTACTATGAATTTTGGAAACTCGAATCAAAATGTTGGAAACTTGCTAACAAGTACCTAAAAATTAGATATGCTTATACAAGGATAATAAAGTTTATGGAATCAATTCCTAAAATTCTATACATTGTTACAATATAGGTATATGAACACCGTCATAGTACATTCTATCCGAACTTTCACACGTCTGCCATTTCGGTTTTCACCCATCAAAGCAGTTCTGGAAGTTCAGTTTTAGAATGATGATCAAGGAGTTTGTCATAACTTCCCCAATCGCTTCTAAAATGGGCGCTTTAATAAATAACATCAAGAAGAGAAAGTCGCATCTAACAAAAGCGTCCGGGTTAATTAATTCAAGGACCACAATAATACGAGACCTCAAGGACACCATCACAATATTTAGAACATGTAATATGTATTTCGACAACTAAGTTGCCAACTTCAATACGAACTTATGAACTTAGACAATCTATAGTGAGTTTGACTAGTGAAAATCTCTGAAGATAAGTTCTTCACCAAGTCAATAATGTTGGAAACCTACATCCAGTGTGTCCGATGTTTGAATTTCTATTGCTTTTGTAAATGTCATATAGGGTAAATGCGGGTATTGTTGGGAGGTCCTCGATGATTGGCACCTTTGTACATTTTTTGTTTTAATCAGTGAATCGTAGGTTTTTCTAACAAATGGTATATATTTTTTAAGTCTGGCAACCTAGTATTATTGAATGCAAGCGATACGCCGCGCGCCGTTGGTACCTCTTTCAGTTTCGATGTTAGATGCTGATGTGTCGGAGCACCTTTGCCAAGGTGAGTTTTTTGCGAATTTCTTAAGGATTCAGCTTCAGAAACTAGTTCATAATTTTCCCAATTTCGTTCAGAAACCATTGGAGTTTCTTTCAACATTAGTATATACCTTTATTCAAATCCATTGACATTTAGTACAGAATCCATATTTTTTTATTATTTTGAGGCTGCCAACGATTGGATCGCGAAACAGTGTTCTTACAATGATTGACATGGGTGCCAATCAATGGTGCATTCCTGTTTATACAGAAAACCAATCATTGAATCTTCTGTATTTGTACCCTTATTTTCACCTAAGTCAACGGATATAGTTGAAACAAAAATGAAATAAATTAATAACTGAGCAGAGATCACGTGTATGTCGGCGTTGGCTGGAAAATTATGACATTGTTATTCGTATCACTGACGTTCTTTTCAAATTTCAATTTTTGGTTTTTCTTGATTGTTTCACGTTATCTCTTGTATGAAAGTAGCTAATGTTCCAGTATTTTTTCCTCTGGATGCCAAAAGTGAAAGTAAGTCAAAGCTGTGTGAAAAGGTACACCAAAGAGCAAATAAAAATTGCACTGGAAGAAATCAAAACAGGCGCATCAATCTTCGGCACTTCCAAAAAGTATGGCATACGAAGAGCCGCATTGCATTATGAAGGTATTCAAACAGAGCAAAGCTCTTGCAAGACCCGTCGCAACTGAATCTTCAGAAAATCTGTTGATACGTTAAAACGACGCCGACGCCGACGTCTGAGAAGTGTACCACTCCCACACGAGAACGACTTTACTGAACAATGACATACAAATGGATATATTTTTTGAAACAGAAGATTTTGCTGATGTCTCACACTCAGAAGTTTTCGAAAAATATATAAGTGCTTTCGGTCTTGAAGAAGTTGCAATGGTGTTTCCTAATCCGAAATCCGCCATCGATTGTAAGCGAAACGTCGAAATTGAGATCGGATGACATACGTTACAAACAATATCCGGAAACGACTGCTTCAGGTGACAAAATTACCATCGAGAGACCCATTTGCAAGAATCCCCATGTAACTGGATGACCCTGAAAAATGTTCGAACACAATTTTGAATGTATCACATGCAAAAAAATCGATTTAAACATCTTTGTTCCATATTTCTATTTCCAAGTACCCGTGTTCTCTGTATCTGCTCAGTTTTTGTATATATTCTAAGAATTTTTATATTTTTTTCATCGATAATGCAAAAACAAGCAATTTGAAGTGGATCAAATGTTTATTTTCATATTTATAATAAGATTATTTGTTTGTTATATTTATAGTTTAGTTCAATGTTCTTTTATTTGCAGTTTAGCTTTTTTTTTAATAAAAAATGTTTGATATTGCTTCATTATTAATTTCAAAATTGAAATGAAACATGCAAGCATAATGCCAATAATGCCCATCAACGGTACAATCTCCTATGGCAATGATTAGCTACACTGCCAATCAGTGGTTAAATTCTTATGCCAATCATTGACTAAACTGCCAACAGCTGGCATAAATGCAGTCCTTTCGTTTTATTTTTTTTCACTTATTTCAGGCACTTGTTGAATATAACTTGAACAGATTTATGTTGGTAAGAAATTGAGGTTATTTTAAAAAGAAATCGATTTTCTACCACTAATACTGATATTGCGCCTTCGAAGGTGAAACAGCTCTTAAGGCGACAATCAATGGGTGTTTTACCCTACCACCTCCGTAGGTGTAGGTATTCAAATGTTCTAATATCGACATAGTAAAAGATTCCTCAAGATTATGTATACTTTGACTACCGTTAGCATTAAAGGCAACCACTATAATTCTTTAATAAATCCTGAAATCGCAGAGCAATGTGAGAGGGTGCATTAGCTTGACGCAGAAACCGGCTGTAGTTCGTGTACTCATCAATGCAACATTATATTAAACATGTATAAATGTTACAGTAACATGCAAACATCTGCAGTGTTACTACATGAAAAAGAGAAGAATTGTATACAAGTTAATTTAATACGAAGCTAACAGTCATTGCCTACATATAATTCAACTTGCAAAGGCTATGAAAAAACGCTTTCTGTGAATTATTTTAATTTTAAACACTTAATACTTAATAACTTTATGGAAATGTATCGGAGCTGGTTGATTCTTGTCCCAAAAGATGGGAAATACAGTCTCTACAGTAGTGTACATACAAAAAATCAGCGTGCATTTTCATTTTGGATACTGGCATTGGTATCCAATATTATAATATACACAGTATTTGTATTAATTGTAGGTATGGTGAAAGTCAAAATTAAGCAACGATCCGCACGGACACCACTGAAATGAGTTACAGAAAATCTACGCTCACACGCTGTTAACCTGGTACATCGGAGAGTACATAAAGCCGTCTGTACCCCTGGGTTACCGCATCACGTCACTGACTATCTTAAATAGGGTTAAAATGGTAACATGATAATGAACAGCCTTCGGGTTTCCCCGCAAACATTTCCCATACGACCTATACCTTACTATAATAATAAGTTTTATTTATATTTTTTAGCAAATATACTGCTGTGTTATAATATCGCTAATTTATATAAACAAGCTTAGAGCTACTACTTAAACTATTTTATGCAGCAAGTCTCGGAAATAGATTGTTAAATTAAGCCTGGCTCCGATTTACTCTTACTTTCCGATGTGCAACTTTTGGGCTGATTGATATTGGCATTTTGAGACAACAGACTGGTTTGGTTTTAATATTTATGAATATAAAGGAATTGGAAGCCTTTGCCAGTCCTATTTGTATTCCCTTATCTGTAAAAACATTTAATTTACAATTTTTGTAATATGTTTTAGGAAACTTTCCCTGTGTACATTTTATGAAACTATTTTGTTCTAGAGTATGTTTAGAACGCATTGTAATGATTTTAATAATCTATTTAATATGATTTAGCAAAGATAGGAAACTTTAATCAAAGAAAATGTTAATTTTCTTATTTTACGTAGAGTGTTAGTCAACGAAGATATCAAAATAAGCAGAAATTCCCAAGGAATGTCATCATGAATTCAAATTTTGTGTTTCGTAAAATATTAAAAAGTTGTTTGGATATAATATTCAATTAAATTTTGTATATGTGTCTTACCTTCTGATTGGTTGAGAAAAATCAGGAGATGCACTTCAGATTCGCGTGAATCTGTTGGTATTGTCACGTTCTTAGACAATACACTCTAAAAACTTATATTCTCTTACGGTTTCCTAGCAATCGACTTAAGAAAGTTAAAGTTGATTACATATTATTTCTTGAGTATTCATCTAAATGGCAGAGCAGAAGCAAGTTCCCCTGGCTGCTCCGTAAATGTCGTAAATTTGCATTCATTATGTTGTTTATACCAATAAAACCTATTATTAATTGTTATTTGGGAATCAGCTTTGTGTTTTTAATGTTACCTGTAGTTAAAAAGTTATTTTTGTGTGAAAATAGTATTAATTCAAAATTCGGCTTGCGTTTCTTCAGATGTGGCCCTTCTTTTGTTTGACCCACTGTCTTTTGTTCCATCACTTCGTTTGATGTTTATAAAATGTCAATAAACTGAATTCCAAAATATTTGCACTGAAAAGAAAACTTTCACACTAAGTAAAATTGTAAATCATCTGAACTTTAATTAAACTTTGTTCGTAATTAATATTAAAAATAAATGAATACATCTACTTAAGGAAAAAACATTTTCGATTAGTGATTGTACAAGTAAGAGGTTATAAGTTTGATAAATGCTGCGTCTTAAGAATTAAACTTTTTGGGACATTCGTATCAACGAACAAGGTGAAATAGAATTCCTAAAGTTGCTACTTACCCGGGAGAAGATATAACAGCGACAAGGTCACTTATTCCAAGAGTTTCTGCAAAGAAACAACAATAGCAACAATTAGATTTTCAATAATTCCGGTGTCAAAGTGGGTCCATTTGCAGAAAGATTGTGTTTGATTAAAGTTTGCTAATTTCTTTTATGTGACATCGCTATTTGGTTGTTAATTCTTAAGGAAAAAAAGAGAGTAGAGAGTATATCGATAATTTTACTCGTAGTTCATACTTCAAACTTCTATCCTTTGGCATTGTGGTTTAAAAGTTTTCAAAGTCGAACGGAGTTATGTTTGAATTTTATCATATCCCTAAGATTTTAAAGAATTAAATTATTTGTTGTGGAGATCGCCCTGTTAGTTTAACAATTTATAAGATCAATTGTGAACGTTATTCAATGAATGCAAAGCAGGTTATCTTTATTAGCGATAATTTTACTATTGGCGCACCAACATGATTTAAAAGAACAGTTTATAACCCCAATTATTTATATATTAATATTTGTGGGTTTGTTTATTTATTAATTAATAATAATAATAAAAACACAGAAATATGTTTCCAAAATATGTATTGTTATTACTTTGGCAATGGTTCTGTAATAATTCACTGCGATTTTTAGATTATATAATATAATTGCTTAAAGAATAGACATGGCATTTGGACACTTAAAGCGTAAGATAATTAATAAATAATTAGCCTCGGCGTTAATAAATGTAAATAAAGTGGAACTCCACACGAAGGAAATTAATTGAGTTAAGTGGTATCTGGTATCTACAGTTCTAAGTCCCATCAAGACGTTTTCTGTCCAGACCACTATCATAGAAGTCTAACCATCTCCCTCTTTTTGTATTTCATTATCTTTGATTGTCAAATACGTGTACAACCAAAATATCTAATATTGTCACCCTTAACGTTATGGTTTTGAAGTCACCTGAATATTAGGTTTTGAATAAGTATTAGGTAAGGAAAACTCAAGCAGATAGAGCCAGTTGTTAGTTAGCTATTTGGAAAGTAACAGATCCCTGCGTGCATATTGTGTGAAAATCGAAAAAAGTTCTACTGAAACGTTGAAAGTGGCATATGGTGAAGATGCTATGAAAAATCTAGCGTGCTTGAGTGGCATAAGAGATTCAAAGGTGGGTGAGAATATGAGACGGATGACCACCATCATGCGGGTGTGTTTATTGGATCACCAAGAAACAGGAATAAACAGTCAATCAAAAATGGTATTTAGAGGTGCTGAAGGATTACGAGATCCTGTTTGAAGGCAAAGGCCGGAATTGTGACCTGGCAATGCGCCAACTCACAGTAAAAGGAGGAAGATTTTCAATCAGCAGTATTCCGGAAAATGGATTCTAGGCCTGATATCAAAAATAAAAACGCCGTGTAAGTCACTGTAAAGATGCATGAAGGGAAATACTTTGAAGGCGATAGTAGCCATTAGTGTACAGTTGCAAACATATATTTGTAATAGGTGTATTCCGGGACACGTTGCATGTGTAACAAATTTGGTTCAGAAGAATTTATAAAATTAAAATAAAATACAAAATGTGTCTTCCATCTCGAATTGACTCATATACAATTTTCTTGGTTGTGCTGCTGTAGTTTCCATAGCTTTAGGGAACAGCGGTTCGCAACATAACATGTTTGCCAGCCTTATAACTAAATTACTTAATCTTTCCTTTCGAAAATTCATTGTACCTTTGCGCGGAGAGTACTTTACTAAACCTTATAAATAAGGAAATGAAGTGAGAGACAATAATAAGCTTCCAAAATAATTTGTAAGGGTAAGATGAGCCTATTACGTCAAAGCTCGATCCCCTTTCAACAAAGGTGGCAAAGTTGTAGTGACTCACTAATTGTTAAATGTAAAAGTTTGGAAGCTTTTGGTTGCAAGTTCGTTTGGAGAATGATTTCCCCTTTCACACAGCACGTGTGAGAATTTGAACAATTTTAACCGCAAACTAGATTTCGGGCCGTATTCTAATTCAAAATTTTATTCGGCCTGAAGTTACGGTTTCCCCAATTCCAAAACCGCAATCAATACGAACTTTGGATGAGGTGCTTCAACGTACGAACCAATTTATGCGGGAAGAGGAGCGACAAGCGACCAACTTTTCTCTTTAATATAGCACGCGTACATATCAGTCAAGTATGGTAATTAAATGAACACAAACAATAGACTCTCGGCATTGTTACAAAGTAGAACTCCTTTTTAGGTCTATCCATTAATACATCACTTCATCCTTTCTTAGTCCTCATTCCAGTCAATTCGAGAACCAGAGACACTTACACAAAGAACAAAGCTCCACTCATAATCATAATGTATTTCACAAGTGTAAAATCCCAGTGGCTGTGAGCTCTTACATCCATTATCAAGTCATTACAGAGCGACAAAACATTGTGTCACGGTATGTGATGACGTAGTATCATCATTAGCGCTTCTTCCAAGAGCTTCGAGGGGTTTCAAGGAGGAGCTGCTGAAGGGTGTGAGGGCAAACGCTCTCGGTTATAATAGCTGCGACAACTGAAAAGCAAATGGACTTTTTATGCGAATAATAGAAGATATTGTAGTTGTACAACAAGGAAACCATGCTGCCATTTGCATCTACTGGAATGGGCATACTTTCTTAAGATTTTTCATAAATTGCCCGCAATTTACATTTTTCTGTGATTAAATATTGCTCATAACTGAAGCTTGGTTTATATGCAAACCGCATGTTCTTTAATTAAGACTATCATCAGAATGAGTTGCCGTTTGACGCAAATTGACACGTTTATTACTTAATTGGTGGAAGCTATGGATACATTTACAAAGACTGTATTTAGTCAAATGGAAAATTTACTGAAATTTACCAAGGACTTCAATTAAAAGCTGTGTCTTGTTTTTATGGGAATTTCCATGAGTTGAGCTTCCATGTGAATGGATACTACGCTAAGGACATAATCGATTTTAGATATTTGTTTTAGTCTAGTTTAGGACTAGTATCAAGGCGAATGTTACATAATTACTGTGTAATATACCTTCTTTAAGGGACTTATATTTTATTTTTTGAAACACCTAACCCTCATTATTTTTCTCGAAACTAATTGCTCTCTGGTTCATAAAATACGACGAAAAGTGGCAAAATACATACTTTTGCTTGACCGCATCTGCAATATTGATAATATTTGAAAGGAATGAATTAAAAAATATCTTCTAAAAAAAAATTTAAATATATTCTATTGAGTGAAATTATAGTATTTGATGATGATACAACTAAAGCAGTTATATTATGCAAGGTGATCATTAAAGATATTTGATGTAGAGTGATATTCTATTTGGAAAACATTACCACTATTATAATTACTTACAATTTATAAATTAAATAAATTAGTTTGAAATTCCTGTAAGCTTTTGTAGTTGAAGTGATACTACAAAAAAACATATCATACATCCGCTTCCGCTTGTATAGTGTTTTTAAATACTTTTTTAAATGGGTCGCATAGCCAAGCACTGTTGAGCCGGTCGAACGATCACCAAAGTTAAGCCACGCAGGCTCGGGTCACTACTAATAGCCGCAAAACTTCAGAGGGCACGTCATAACCGTCGGTCCCGGTTACCACTACGGTGGTAGTCGTTAGTAAAAATCAGAGTCGTTAGAGCGACTTGGAAACTCGTGACACCAAGCTCTGCTACGGCCATACGAATAATATTCCTATATATTAAAAGTCATGGTTTAAAAATAACGCCAACCAGCACAAAACTGCCATCTCAGCAAATTAGATAGATGTCTCCACTCGCGGCCTCGACTCGTTTAAAAAGTTGAAACATTCAAAAAATAAAACTAACTAGTGCAAATTTTTACTACCGTCACTATGCTTTAATGTCACCGAAATTAGTTCATGTTTTATCTGCACCAGCCTTTACACATAAGTTAGGCACGCTAAAATGCCCCTGGACTGCTACTCCTCCAGTACATGGACCGCACTCATCTCCGCCAGGCTGGTTCCGCTTACCGTGGACTGCTAGCTCTTCCTGACATGCAGTACTTATCTATTTACATTAGCGATGATTAAAATTCACATTTCATTTGATGATGCTCTATCCTCTTTTTAATATTACAATTTTCATGACATTTACAATAACACCAAAAAAACAAAAAGTCATCTCTAATTTTACAATTTAGTAATCGTTGACCGGCGGGGAAGGGGTTAATTGATACGGAAAACACGTCTTGCCCGACGGCGATTCAAAGGTGAATGAATCAACTATTTAATCGAATTTAGAAGCTTACTTTTACTTGACAACCAATGAAATTACAAGGTTTATGACAGATGAGAAAACTGTCAAGCTGTCAAATCCAATTTTTAATTAATATTACTAATCTGCACAACACTATACCGCGACTTCAACCTTACATCCTGAGAGTTTTCCTCATCTTTTACATACCATTATCTACTAAACGCACAACCAATCATAATAAAATTTTAAAATGTCACTTATGCCCAATTAGCATTTAAGCCCCCCCATTATAATATCACAGCAATATTAATATAATTTTAATAGTATCCATCACTAACTAAAAGTGTATTAAGCTAGAAATTGTTTATAACTTCTACAAGGTTTCTGAAATAAACTTCTTTAACAAATAAAAATGTCATTATACAGTGTGTCCCAACACGTATAGGCCATATTTCAAGAGAGTAGAAAAATCCATTAAGCATATGTCCTAAACGTAACCGTTAACGAGTTACTGTTTTTTTCAAAATATATGTTGCTAAAATTTTAATTCCACGGATTTCTGAAATACTGATTTAGCTGCCATGATGGCGTCTTTCGTTTGGTAACATTTGAACATCGTTTTTAACAAATTATTGTTTGCAACTTGTCCGTTTATTACTGTGATACTGACGATATTGGCTTCTTCTTGTATCCTTATTCCCATCGTAATTCACAACTGATTCACAATGCCAGTGTTATTTTCAAATGAAGAATAGGAAGATATTTATTAATGTTTACGGTCTGTGTGATGGAAATGCTTTAGCAGCACAAGTATTTCGTAGAAGGTATCCCAACAGAATACTGCCTACGCGTGCAGTTTTCTTTAATTCGCATCGTCAGCTGAGGGAACATGGCACTTTCACTGTAGTTGAAGTTACATTTTAAAGAATTTTATGCCTTAAGGGCTGTTTTAACTAAAGTTTTCTGAATGATGTGCAGAATAACTGCTTCTTCTTTGGGTAGGTATCGTCTTCTATCAAAGGTTGGCTACCGTTATGAATATTTGTGCCGTGCGTGTAAAGTACATTTTAGGGAATGAAATATTCGCGAAAGTAATTTCAAGCAAAATGTTTAAAAAAATAACATTAATGCTAATTTCTGCTGTTTAAAACGTTCCTGGTGCATTTAAAAGGATAACTATGGTAGTGGTTTTAACATGGGTTTTTGGGATTAGTGTATAATAATAGTAATAATAATGATGATGAGGCTCTACACCGCATGAAGGAGTTTGGCCTGCAAGGCGTAAAGTCAAAGCTCCCGTATCCTTGCTCTCACACGCGATGGCCGCGTGCTACATACATGACACGTGGTGATGTGATGGGTATTGCTCATTGAACAACCACATTTTTACCCCCTGTTCGTTCGAACTCAGGTACCCATTTAATTAAAGCGACTAGGTAGACAGCCCGCCACGCACCGAGTCGGGGATTGAAACTCTTAACTCTTCGCTCCTTAGCCCAGGGCTCTAACCACTAAACCACGCTGACGCTGGAAGATTGTATAGAATAATTATTCTAATTTCTCCTTTTTAGCTGGTAGAGATACTAGTATGCGTCACTGCAAACAACTTCTCCAAAGGCTAATTTAAAAAATTTTCAAGTAAGCTGATTTATAATAATAGAGCCTCACCTTATTCCCGCAGTCTCTGATATGTATTAATATTTGTTTCTTGGCTATTTTTATCCACCATTTTTCTTAACATCCGTTATATTATCCGGAAATTTAATTGAACGAATCATGGATGTTGATTTAATATAGATGGTGTACTTTAAATTAAGTAGCGAAATTTGTCTTGTAGTAGCCATATCATAAACATTAAGGCTTTTCACTAGATGAATTGTAGGTTGCAACCTTACTGTTTCAACAACAGCTGGTGTTTTTCTTATTATAACATTTTATATAAATTATTGGGAAATGACAGGAGCAACTTTTGGACTAATTTTGCATGACTCAGGTGCTGCAGTTTTAATTCGGGAAATAAAATTGCCAAAGCTTACATATAATTCTAGTCCAACTTTTCACTCAAGTACTGCGGATCCTGGAGATAATGAGCATTTATGAAACCAACGCATATGTCGATTTCCGGCATACAGAGATGGCTCGTCCGGAACACAAACAGCGAATATTACATTTTTAGGGTTTCTAGCTTGTATAACTTAGGAAATATTTACCTACAAGTAAACCTTACCTAAAAAACCCTTAAGGGATCACGGTTTGGGAATTATTCTCCATACCTGGATTTCCCATTTTAAACAATATTTACATGCTTCAAAACGAATTACAAAATATTTTCTTACTGCACTTTTGATCATTTTTAAATTTATGAAATGTTTTTAGGAATGAAACTATAAACCCCTATTTTTAATTAAATGCTCGTTGCAACAAAATATTTACTTCTAATAAACATTCTTAGACGAAGTTTCAGGGATTTAAGATGTAAAGCAGGAAGACTACTAACGACTGAGCACTCATTACAACAAAGAGAATGTGAAACGCTATAATAAATTTATATACGTAGGTATATTCACAGATCTCTACAGTTATTTATTTTTCTTTATAGTAAAAGTTATTTTGAGATAATCAACAATTTTTGAGTGTGAAAATGATTTTCTGCTAGTGTAAACCTTTGTTTTTTTTACACTACCGTTCCACTCCCGGAACCGCTTTTGCATTACTTCAGGGCGATGCGGGCGTCCCTTACGCACTAACCATTCATGCAACATGTACCCTAAACTAAACTAAGTAAAATACGGTCGCCTCGCCGGGGTATAACCTTGCGGCCGATTGAGGCGCATTTCACTGTGATCCCGCCTGACAGCGCTTGTTCGCACTGCCCCATCGAGGTACCTTAACTAATGGTAAACCTGGAATTTTAAATTTAATTCCTGTAAATATTTTTTGTAAATTCACGGATTTTAAATTTAAATAATATAAAGAAGAAATATTTCAGACCCAAAGGTCTCGTAATAACCGATTAGTACTGTGCATAGCATATACATATGTACACGTATAGTGCAGGAACCGTCAAAAGACTGATTACCTTCTGTTCTGAATAAAAAATTAAATGTTACAACAATCGCTGTACGGCATATATTATTTTAAAGAGTAGCCTTTGGAGATGTGTATGAACAATTCCAGAATTTTTATACAGTTGGACAGACATGGAGGCACAACGTCCTTTTTGTGGTGAACAATTTATCAAAGTTAATTCTGTTATCGAAGTATAGCATTTGTTTGGAACATAATTTAATGTTCGCAATGCTTCTATGCGCAATATCAACGCAATTTATAAAAATGGCGAAATAGTGTATTAGATTTAAATGGAAAATCATCTGCAATGTCTAGATTTACAACAAATTCAAAAAATGAAGGGAGAGAGAGTTAGTCATGCAATCCTGAGCTGTTGGTAAGCATTAAATCTATTAGAACCAAGTACACGACGAATATTGATGAAAATGATATTTCATCTTTACAAAGTTTCAATTGTACAGAAATTGGCCCATCAAGACAAACAAAATCGAATTTTGCCAACAACGTTTACGACTAAGAAATGATAATCCATATCTGACTGATGAAGCGCATTTTTCTCTAAGCAGACACGTTGCTAAACAAAACTGTCGATACTGGGCGGCCGAAAAACCTGGCGATCTTCGTCAAAACCTCTTACAATCGCTGGATGTCACAGTTTGGCGTGTAGTTTCGTCATCAAGAATAATCGGGCCGCATTATTTTGAGGGGAATACCGATACGGTCTCAAAGGTATTTACAAATGCTTCAACCGTTTTTCTTGCTACGAATTTGAGGTGAGAGAGATGCGTATTGGTTCCAGCAAGATGCAGACTAGCCACACAGCACGAATTTGTATGCAGGTCTTACAGGAAAAGTTTCCATATCGTCTTATTTCTTGCGATGACTACTTGTATTTGCCAGTGAGATTCCCCGATATCACTGTTCCAGATTTTTGGGGCTATCTAAAAAAAAGAATGTATTGGAAAGCCAAGAACTATTGATGAACTTAAAACTAGCATTCCAGCAGAACTTTTCCGGGAATTACTTACTAGTCATGTCTAATTCCGTCCATTGCTTAGATGAGCAAAAAGACGGAGGCCACTTGTAGCATATAATATTTCATACATAAGTCTCCTGCTCATACACTTCAAGAAACCGTTTTGTTTAAATTTGTTACTTATGACAATAAATTATTAAATAGAAAACAAGATCCTTCTAAGTCCTTCCAAGTCCTTCTTGATGGTCCCTATATATTCAGAAAATACTATAAAGAATCTTAAGTTCTCCATAAATTCGATAGATAGCAGTGAATTACTTTTACCACTTAAACTGTTTATTAATGGTTATACTTCTTCACCTTCATAATCACGATTTTGTTCATCAATACTCATTACGTAATCTTGTTGTAATCTCGTTGTCTACAATACCAGTGACATCGGTTATCCTGTCTTTTTTTTTAAGAATCCTTCCCACCCAGCTTATCCCGGCTCAGCATATTTCGTGCTATTCGCAGATCTAACATGACCCACCCTTGAAAAAACCCATGCCCCAAACAACACAAACACCCTGGGAAAGTGCAGAGCTAAGGATTCGAACCTGAGCGACTTTAGTAGAATACTCCGAAGACAAGCGCTGCGGCCACTACTCTACCGCGGTCCCCTGTCTTCTAACAGGTAGAAGAAAATGGTGAGATAGAATATAGCTCACCAGTTTCGATATACGAAAAGGACCTCGGTGGTCTAGTGCGCGAACGCCTTGGCCACTCGAGGTCACAGCAACTGCAGTCGCTCCCTTGGGGCGATCGAATCCGACTGGGGCGACCGCATTCGCTTAGTTAAGTTTAGGGTGCATGTTGCATTAATGTTTAGTGTGTAAGGGACGCCCGCACCCCCCTGAAGTAATGCGAAAACGGTTCCGGAGGTGGGGGGGACGGTAGTATAAATGCGTGAGAAAAACAAAAGTTTCGATATACCAGAATTTCTAAAACCAGATGGTGTACATCACAGTTTACTTCTAGTTATACTATTTGGTATTACCGGGGTTTAGATAAGGTATCGATATTTTATTTTAGGTAAATGCATCCAGTTTAACAAACACTGTAATATTAAGAATTACTTGTAGTGCAAAATGGCATAATACATGTCAAAACGACTGAATATGTTAATGTTGATTAAGTATATCCTTGAATCAGATTGTAACAGTTGCGGTATGTAATTTGTACTTTCGATTTTATTACAAATACAAATGTTAAGGTTGGTCCGTTAGGTTGACTACCCTGTTCATATACACTGCATAAACAAAGTGGTTCCAAACATGTGCGAAAAACTTTAAGTACAAATATATAAATTTAAGTTTTTTTACATCAATTCATTAAAAATGTAAATAACTATTTTCGTTTCTTGTCCAACTTTGCTGTTTTGGAAAGTTATCAGTTCAAGCTTAATTTTCAGTCGAGGACCATGTACACCTGAGTGTGAAAAGTAGAGGACATCTGACCCAAAAGTGAAAAGTTGGTTAAAAATTGCTTAAATTAGGGTACATCTTTGAAAACAAGAATGTGTAACGTTTCCCGCGCCTAACGGAAGGCAACCCGTTTTACATTTATAGGAATTTTAGTATTTAGAAGGTCGTTCAGATCAAGACGACGCAATGCGGTTTTGAGTTTAAAATTTTAGGGTGATAGAATATTGTAAAAGAGAGTTTTCCGTAAGTAGGTCAGTGGGTTAAATATTGTCAACCTTACCGGACGTTTATTGTGAATAGTGAATTATTTATTGAAATCGCTTGTCGATTGGGAATTAGTTTTCCGCTTTGAGAGTCACTTCACGAAGGAGCGCTTCCCATAGTTGAGGGGAAACAATTCTCCAGGAAATTATTTTCCAATAAAGAATTTACTCTGGTAAAGAAGATTTGGTTTGGTGTTATGCCAGAGTCCATCAACTGGGGAGTTGGTTATAGCCAGAAATTGTTGTCTTATCGTAATTTCTAAAACCTTAATCCTAATCTCATATAAATTTAATTAGACAAAAAGTCGTACCGCGGGACTTCCAGAAATTAAGACGACGCAGTAGAAAAACTCTACATTTATACGTAGTGTGCAAATTGATATGCTGTCCTCGCCGAGTAACCTTGTGAGGGTTTTTCCCGAACCAAGTGGAAACCGGTGCCTATCAATAAAGAGTCTAGTGTATGGACGAGCTGATTGCCGACACGTATTGATCAAGGGAAGTGCATTTTTAAAAACTGTATAGCCTTGTCTTGTTGTTCACGATTTCGTTATGTTTATTTAAGAATTAATTTATTAATGGTATGGGGTCAACGAATTGTGTCATTGGGATTTAATTGGGGTTATGTGTAAATATGAAATAATATTGTAATATTCCAATTTTACGTAAAGCAGATATACAGGGTACTCCAATAGTGGGTTGATATTGCGTTTGTAAGAGTTCACGCCTTGGCGATAGTTTTTGATCGTTGATCACGCATGTATTCGGGACGCGAAGGCCTTCGAAGTTACGGAATGCGCTAAAAATTTCTAGTATATGGTTGTGTAGCGCAATACAGGTCCTAAAAATTGTTTGAGTGTTGCCAAGTAAATTTTCGTTATATCCCGGTAGATTAACGTAAAATTGGGACTTCAAATTTTTGTTTAAATCATTGTTCTTGCACAGAAATTTAGAACTGTGGATGGGTTTTGTTGATTTATTAAGTAAACAGAGATTTGGTTGCAATTTGTGTTTTATTTCAAGACGAAGTATTTGGATTTACGTCTACGTAAAGGATAGATATAAATAATATAAAGGTAGCTGATTTTTCTTGGGGTCCGACTTCCCATTTACCACCTCGGACGATGCTAGAAAATTATAAGTCGGTGGCGCCTATTAATTATTTGTTTTGAACCTACTCTTTCTTCAATTGTGTTCCGGGAATCTGGCATCTGTCAATGTATAATTGTCTACCTAAACAGTGGCGGAGTGATGAGGTTGTTTTTGTAATTCAACCAATTTTTGTATATAGTAAAGATTAAAGGCGTGACAAATGTTGACCTAAGTTTCTTTTTGCAGTTTTTGAACTGGTATTCTGTTTTACAAAAAATAGGCCTATATACTTATTTACGAAAATTTAATATTCAATAAGTTGCCTAACAATGACTCGAATGCAAATAACAATTTAGAAACATACAACTAATTTCAAAATGTTTAAACCAAAGTTTTTACTTCTGGGTCATATTTCATCCTCCTTTCACACTGAGTAAAAATGAAGCTTGGACTGTTAGCTTACAAAAACTGATGGAGTTTATTAAAATGGGACAGGAAACAAAATAGTTATTTGCATTTTCCTGAATTTATTGCAAAAAGACACATTCCGTAACAGCGTAACGTAAAAAAATGTACTAAGTGATTTATGGATTAAATATCCGCAGCTACACGTTAAAATCTTTTGCACATGTTTAGAATTACCCTGTATACAATACAAGTATACCAACTTTAAGTTATTGAGTTTAAAGTTGATATGTAACATCATTTTAAGAAAATTTTCGTTGAAAGTCACTTCAGCCACTGTTTTAGCGATATATTAATTTTTAAGAGGCAGAACACATTCGAGTTACCTTCAAGGGTAAATTCTAAACCTGAAAATAGAAAAAATAGTTCAGATGTTCACACACCTGCTCCGTATGAAGTTGCAATAATATTTATATTTTATTACTCTACTGAAATGAAAGGTATTTGTTGGCCCTCGTTAGTAACTTTTTTTACAGTTTTCATGCCCGAGCAAGATTCTACACAGTGCGGTCATAAAATGTACTTCCCCCCTACTAACTTTTAAACGACTTGGTATTTCTTTACAAAATTTTGTATTAATAGAAGGCTAAATACTATTTCTTAATATATGTTTAAATTCTATAACTTTCAAAATGGCGACTAGGCGCCACCTTGAACTATTTTTTTAAATGGCAATTGGGGTCGAGTGACACCTCAGTTGAAAGGTATTTTAATTCTGCGTCTAATCCTTGAGTTTCAAAAATGACAGATGATTGGAAATAACAAGTTTATGGAAAAAAGAAGGCAACAGGATTTTTTTTTGTCAGGGTGATTTGCGGACCGTATATGTTATTGGCCTCGTCGATGACTACAACTGTTTCTGATGACACTTTCCCGTAGCTCGTACCGTTCGGTCGCCAGGGGCGTCCAAAGTCGAAACGCGAATTGACATCCAGCACGTGTCCACGTCATCGCAGCTGGTGGTCGCGGGCGCAATCTGTTCGCATAAGTACGGCGCATCGGCGGCCGGCGGTTCTAACACGCCGGACGCCGAATCGTAGTGCTGTCAAACGATTCCGAATCTAGAATTGAAATCAGATTCTAGAATCGAGAATCCAAATCCGATTTTAAAATCAAGAATCGAAATCCGATTCTACAATCGAGAATCGAAAACCGATTCTAGAATCGAGAATCGAAATCCGATTTTTGTGAAATCGATTCTTTTCAGAATCGAGAATTGATTCTTCAAAATTTCCGATTGTTTACAGCACTACCGAATCGTCGAAAGAAAACGTAAAAATCGGCATAAAAACTTAGCCGACGTCCCCCGCGCCCCTTTCAGGGATGTTAGAACCAGCCGTAGATGCGCCGTACTTATGTGAACAGATTGAACTGGTGACCGACCCGCTGCGATGACGTGGACACGCGGCTTGCACATGGATTTGTGTTTCGACTTTGGGCGCCCTTGGCTGCCGAACGGTACGAGCTATGGGAAAGTACCATGAGGAAAAGTTGTTGTCCTCGACGAGGCCAACAATATATCCGGGCCGCAAATCGCATAATTTTCCGGGTGCCTTCTTTTTTCCATAAACCTATTATTTTCATTCATCTGTCATCATTTTCTGGATGAATATTTTTGTTTATGAAAGGATCAGACGCAGAAGTAAAATACCTTTCAAATGAGGTGTCATTCGACCTCATTGCCATTTAAAATATAGTTTCAGATGGCGTCGAGCCCCCATTTTGAAAGCTGTAAAATTTAAATATGAGCTGGAAAGTAGTACTTAGTCGCCCATTAAAGCACACAAAATTTTGTGCAGAAATATGAAGTCGTTCGAAAGTTAGTAGGGGGGAGGACATTTTACGACCACACTGTATATTTTCCACGTAGTATGAAACATTTCACATATAAGCAATACGAATTTGTCAATTTCTAAGAAGTTTTGAAATTGCAATAAATAATAGATAAATGTAAGGATTTAAAATTTTAAAGTTATATTGACATTTGTACAAGAACATAAATGTAACAGCAACCTGCCAATTGATAAGCTGTATGAATTAATAAAACCAGCTGGAGGTGCAATGCACATGAATAATGCAAGAATAAAGTGCACCGCAGCATTAGAATTTAGAATTTAGAAATTTGCGCTGTAGATATAAATTTTCTTCTAGCACAGGAAAGTGATATTACACTGAGAGAAAAATCATGTATTACGTACTTAATCATAATGGTTATGTGAAAATGTGAATACATAATTTTAGTACTTCTAGGATTCCATGGTCAAATTACATATGTATTAATTATGAACCGAATATTTATATGTATACAATAAATATTTCATTAATTACACAAAGAAAATATTTAAAACAATGACATTTCATTTTAGTTTTAATGCACTCACTATACAGTAGTGACACATTAATAAATTTCGCAAGCTCGATTGCTACCACATAAGGAGTATTAAAAATTGCACACTATTATGAAATCTTAAAACATCAAGGTATACTAGATTGTAAGTTAAAATTGTTATAGTTTTCGGGAGATGTAAATATATTACTTTTAAATGAGATTAACATCACTTACTGTTATTGAAAGTATGATTTTATTCTACTATACGTAAAATATTAAACAGTTCAAAATATAGGCAGAAGCAAAACATTCTAGCAATATCTTTTTGGTCAATTAATATATGCGATAATACTGTATATAATTCTATTAATTCTTAGGGTTATTGGTTTACAAACATCGAGTTGATTTAAGCCAAGATGCTTTGTGTTGCTTATTTTACGTAACAATAAATCTTCTAAACGTGAAACTATTTAGAAAACCGATTTCAAAGAACTTTATACTGAAATTTTTTCCGTTTTAGTTTCACAAAAATGTTCCAAACAGGGGCTCTCGGTTCTTCCTTATGTAATTTCCTAATGAAATATAATGATTAATAATTATTTATGTATTTCAGGTGAGTCAGCGACTGAATCAATAATTACCAACCATTGGTAAGTTCCTCTTACTATAATTTAGAATTTGTGTCTTGAGATCAACACTTTGATGAACAACAACTACAATAATAATTTCGCAATCAAGGAATTTGGGAATTAAAAAACAGTTTCCCCTTTAAAAATGTTAAAAATGTGCAAGCACTTACGCATATATACCAAGTTCATGACTTACAATGTCCAATCATTTGTTAGTAATATAATCATAGTCAGTGAAATAATTAACAATAGTAACATCGATTATCCACGTTTACTTGGAATTCATTGGATAAACACCGGTAGCAATCTTTAAATTGTCATGGTAGCTTTTAATACCGCTTAAATAACCAACCACCACGTAAATATCAAAGCCTTAAAACAGGTAAATATGCATGCATTTAGTTCGTGGAGCACCCGGTACGTATAAGCACTGTACAATAAGAAATATCAGTAACTATTTGAACTTGCTCGAATTAGTTGAGGTCGTTTGTTGCAAATAAAGGTGTCATCTTTCGCGTCGTATTCAAGAACATTACGCTAAACCTGTAGTACAGCATCATATAAAATGCAATGTTTTGTGAAGCATTAGTGTATATTTATGGTATATCCGGGATGATGTAGGGTACAAACCATCCTTGGGACCAATGTGTTTTCTCAAATATGGTTTACACTATCTAAGACCTAATAATTCTGTTAAAACCAAGAAAGTAGAGAGCAAACAAGGAACCTACTCGTATAATTGATTCGTTTGGTATATCTATGGTTTTCGAAAGACTAAAGCTGTAAAAGTAAGAAAGACTGGAAAAAGAGTGGTAACTATCAAAAGTTTACCAAAATAATAAACTGCATCACAATTAACAATTTTTGCGAGGGAGATTCTTAAAAAATTGACTAACGTAGTTGCAAATTATATTATTTACATTAAGATGTGTGTGGCCTTAGCTCACCTGGCAGAGTGCTTGCTTTTTGGGCAAAGCGCCGATTGTAGTTCGATTCCCCAGAATGCCCCAGCAGTTATTAGAGTTCTTACGCTGCTACACAAAATTTCCAATCCGGTAAGCAGCCTTGTGTTAATACTCAAAACCTTCTTCTAGAATTTCTCTCGTTCAGAATCCACATTAACCAGTAGGACCCCCGTGTTACTATCTTAACAGTGAGGAGCAACACGTGGCAGAGAAGCGGCCGCTGACCAGCAGTAGGACGAAAAAGGCTGTTGAAGATACAAACAAACAAATAACAAAATACAAATACAAAAATTAATCGATTTGCAGTTCAACCAAAGACAGCATTAATACAAAATTATAGAAATAACCTATAGATAAAGACGAGATATGGGTGTAGGGAAAACCATATTTAGTAACCTGAAGTCTGTAATGTTCCAGATTTGAAACATTAGGGTTACGTATTTAAGTGAATTTAGTAGCGTAGTTTGGAACTGGAAAATACTGATAGATGAGGAAATGAACCAACTGAAGAAAAGAGAACTTAGTTTTGCTCATTAAGTTTGATGTCTATTTCCTGGTGTTCCATTTGTAAACTTTCAAGTGTAAATAGCATTTTCTGACAAAAAGTAGATGAACCATCAATATTTGCTTAACTGTTCATTTATGTGTACCCCTGTAATACAGCAACACATACATTTTAGTAATGAAAAAAATCGTATTGAAGCTTGCTCTTATAGGTGTAATTCATACAAACGGCTAAAGTTGGAAATTTTTTTCATTGTCTACAATTTGCATGTACATGGGCAACCCAGTAACCGTAGTGTGTGACAGGACGAGGCTAACGTGAGGAGCTTATCAACGAAGGTTATCCAGGTCGTGCGTATGTCATTTTGGGCAATGTTATACTTTACCCAAGCTTTTGCCATATATCCCCTCGCGCATTAGCGCCGGAATCACGTATGCTTTACGAGGCAGCCGTACCAAATTGTAAGAATAACCCGGCGGTAATTTTCACTTTTTATTGCTGTTTATTTTACGGTAATTATTCTGTAAATCGCTTTGCATAAATTTACACTAATTGCATTGTTTGTTTTGGGTTTAACTTGTGCGGTGCGTGCAGGGCAAACTGAGGCGATGTTGTGTACAAGGATACGAGCGATATCTCTGGTACGCAGTCCTGGTGCTTTTCATGTTAATGTCGACACGAGGTGTAATAGTTATATAACAGTAAACACTCCGCAACAACTCGCATTTCCAACGCTGAGGAGGCTGGCCGTGGGTTCGTACATGATTTGTGGGTAACTTATTCAAAACTCAAACGCCCTCCCACTTGTTTGAATTCCAGGGCGTAATCGTCTTAAATACGATATGACGGGGCAAAATATAAACACCCGACTCGGATCCGTCGTAATAAATCCTGTACTTACAAAACACGTAACGTATCTGCAATTAACAAGATCTATAAATCCGAGACGCTGTTTGATTTTGTAATGCGACAAACATGGCCCTGAAAGCTTCCGGTCGGCGACTTCGAGGATCCGCTGGTCTGACGCTGTTTACAGCTTGCTTGTGTCGTACGAGATTGCA
The DNA here is from genome assembly GCA_014611495.1 of Limonius californicus. Lineage (NCBI taxonomy): Eukaryota > Metazoa > Arthropoda > Insecta > Coleoptera > Elateridae > Limonius > Limonius californicus. The sequence goes on along the minus strand of JABXWE010009601.1, from coordinate 31,595 downwards.
TTTGTGTTTATCTTGATTGCAATGCACTTCCAGATAGACACGCTAAATGCTTCGGGATTCAAACAGCATACAAGGAACGCCATGTAAGTTAAACATGTACAGAAAGCTTTTAATCAAGTTCCAGCTGATGAAAAAAGTTATAGATATAGATACAGAATATACTTGGTCCGAATAGTGTCTTGGAACAGTAAAGCATAGATTAGCATTGCAAGTTGGCTTTTTCATTCATTGGCATTCCTTTGCATGGCAATGTAAGCGCTTCTAGTACATTCTAAAGATTTATTCAATATCGGCTGTAACACATAATTATTGCCAGCACAGGTAAGCTGCTCCTTATCCACTTCTGAACAAGATCGTTTCCTTTTTGAGGAGTCTCTAGATCAGCAAAGTAAACCCGCTTTAGAGTACAGCAGTCCACAATTTCGCTCTTCAATGGAGGACATTTAAAAAATTATATTACGTTCGAAATTTTTCCAGGCTAAGCATTTCAGAGAAACAACACAGAAACGATTTTTCTGATATTTTGCACGTAATATTCAGTAGCACATATAAAGTAGATATTCGTAACGAAATTTCAACTACTGTAGACCTTCCATGAAAAAAATAGAAAACGAAAATATCAACCCATCAGTGGTCGCTTTAGATTAATTAGAAATGCTGTATTCAAACTGAGTTGTTGACTTCAGAATATCCACATCTACAAATGGCAGCAGCTGAATCTGTGGACTTGTGAGAGGAGGTATTGTCATGGCTTGCGTATGTGTCATTTTTTAGCGATATAAGAAAATACTGCGCGCACAATGCCTTTCTGCAGTATCTTTTTTCAGATATTATTAGCTTAGATTTTATTGTTTTCGGGTTCACATGTGCGTAACCTCTTGTTTAATATTAAGATTGTTCGTTTTAAACTGCGTTTTCTTTAATAATTTGTAACTATTTCCGCGTCTAAAAGAAGGCAACCCTTTGTATACATTTAGTTATTCACATGCTTATAGGACTTTTTAATATTTCGAAGTTACATTTCTGTCAAGTCAACGCTGTGCGTATTGGAGTTTCAAAAGTTAGGGGGAAGGAGATTCTAATGGACAGTTTTCCGTAATTAGGTCAGTGGGTTGAGTATTGCCGGTTTTACCGGACGTATATTGTGAATAGTGAGTTATATCTTTTAAATCATTTATCGATTGAGAATTCGTTTTCCGCTTTGAGAGTCACTACACACAGGAGCTTTTCCCGTAGTTGAAGGGAAGCAAATCTCCAGGAATTTATTTCCTATATAGAATTTACTCCGGTAAAAAAATTTTTGTTTGGTGTTATGCCAGTGTCCATCAACTGGTGAGATGGTTATGACCAGAAAATTGTTTTCTTGTCTTAATTTCCAGAACCATAATTCTAATCTCCGATCAATTTAGGCAAAATTCGTGCGGCTGGACGTCCCGAAATTAAGGCGACAAAGTAGAAAAACTATACATTCCTACGTATTGTTCAAATTGATACGCTGTCATTGACGAGTAACCTTGGGAAGGTTTACCCGAACCGAGTGGACGCCTGGGGATATAGATAAGAAGTCTAGTATACGGTCGAGCTGATTGCCGCCACATCTTGAAACGGGAAGTGCATTTAAATCGTACATTTTAAAAGTTGTATAACCTTGCATTGTTGTTTACGATTTCATTATCGTTATTTAAGAATAAATTTTAGTAATTGATTTGGGATCACAAAATTGTGTCATTGGGGCTTTAATTGGGGATATGTGTACATATAAACTCCTATTCCATAATTCCACTTATTAGGGAGAACAATTTTACGTAAAGCATATATATATATACAGGGTACTCCGATAGTGGGTTGATATTGCGTTTGTAAGAGTTCACACAGCTTGCCTATTTTTTTGATCGGTTTGATCACGCATGAATTCGTTACTCCGAGGCCTCCTACGTTACGGATTGTGTTAAAAATTACTGGTATCTTATTCGAGTAGTGCAATAAATTGTTTGAGTGTCGCCCAATTTAAGTTTAGTTATATTCAGTTCCAGGAATGTAAAATTGGGACTGCTAATTTATTTTAATTTACTTTTCTTGTATAGAAATATTAGAATGGGTTGTTTTTTTTATTAAGTAAAAAGAGATTTGGTTGCAACTTGTCTTTTATTTTACGACGAATGATCTGGAATTAAGTTTACATGAAGGATAGGTAGTAGATATAAAGGTAGGTGATTATTTATGTTGGGGTCCGACTTCCCAGTTACCACCGCGGACGATGTTACTAAATTATAAGCAGGTGGCGCCTGTAAATTACTTGTTGGAACCTACTCCTTCTTGGACTGGGTTTCCGGGATGCTAACATTTGTCAAATTGTTAATTTTCTACCTAAGCAGTGGCGTAGTTACGAGGTTGTTTTTGTACTTCAACTAATTTTTGTATCTAGTAAAGATTAAAGGCGTGACAAATGTTTATCTTTGTACATTACGAAATAATAATCATTTAACAATTTTCCGTAGATTTTGTCCGCTTCATTAGGTTGCATAAATACCTTGTTAAACTCAACTCTATTTTATTTTGATCTCTGTTAAAAGTAATGTGAAGATTCATGTAAGTTGAGAGTAATTGTTGCGCCCCTTTGTTTACGGGGCTAGTAAATTCATATATTTTTAGTAAGAACAATTGTGTGAAAAGGTAAGTTCCATCACGCACAATCTTCGGATTGGCCATTCAAAGTAACGTGAAGCTTGAGCAGTGCCGGATCTAGTGATATTCCCGTGGGCGCCCTCATATTGCGACTTTAACCCGAATTTGATCAGATTAAAGCGCTGTTTACAAAATGAACCCCGCCCCCTCCTTTTCTGAGCCGTCGTTAATGTGTCACAAGTCCGCATAAGCCCGTGACAAATGAATAACTATAATATCAAATTTAAACAAAGTGGTTATTCATGAAATAATGTTGTTAGTTATGTGCAGAGTATAATAATTGTTCAAAAAATATCTGCAAAAATATAATGTTAAACATGAACCTTTGATAAACGTAGATTGTAGTTCGGTGTGGCAACTCAATGCCAGGACAAAGCAACGAAAGTACCCAAAAGAATGATGTTTTCGAGTCAACTTAGTAAGAGGGAGATTGAGATTTGCCTTGAATCTGAATCAGGTATTGTATATGAGTAAGTTCCCCTCACACAGCGGCTTCCACATCACTTTCACAAGTTATAAAATTTTACGCAATACAACTATATTTCCAGTAAAAAGCGAGACGTTATTCTCGATAGGAGAATTGAAAGTTTAAAAACCCATTTTAGCCATACCAATAATTAATACCACAATAAGCAAAAGTTGTGTTTATTCACCACTTATTTGTTACGATTACTCGAAGCGCATTCTTCTTTAGGTCAGAGGCGATTAACTAAGCATCTCCACGTATTAACTCGGCGGGAGTTTTAACCCTCCAAGGCGCACACTGTATAACGTCGAGATATATCAATCAGCCGCGTGAAAATTCAATTTCAAATGCACTAAAACCAGACGAACGTTAACATATCGTTAATTTGTCTCTTTAATATTTTCATGCAGATCACACAACAAGTTAGCGGTATAATCACCATCGAATGTGGTTTTAGGTCACTAATAATTAATCAAAAGCACCTAAACAAATTAACGCCATAATATTGTCTACAGACGAATGTAGACTACATTTTTTTGACGCCGAGGGTATCAAAGATTCTTATTTAGTTTACGAATTTTTGTGATGAATCTATGTTTCGTAGACAGTTGCAAGGCACTACAAAAAATTGTAGTATTACTGTTAAGCAGTTCAAAATTTTGCATTGAACACTCCATTACTTTTAGCTTATTGGAAACTGATATTTTGCTCTACACCCACCTTATAAACACTTCTGATAAATAAATATGGTAATGAGGAAACTGTATCATAGCAGCAATACTTCCTGCAGTTATTTTAAGCACTTTAATTCGGCGGTTACCAAGGTTAGTATAAATTACTAGCCTACAGACAGTTTTTATTTAAGAAATTTCGCGCATAAGTACATAGGTATATTTTTTTTTTAATTCTACAATTTGGGGCAAGCTGTGTTATGATATTATTTTAGTTGTATATGAGAAATTTCATTTTGTACGTTTTTATTAAAAACATTATTAGCTTTACAGTGGCGGATTTTACTTCTAAACCAAATCAAATATTATGCTAGCATAAAAAGCAATAACGTAATAAAACGTTGTGATATGAAATTATATGTTGACAGGGCAATAAACGAAACTCTTGCGTTTCATTTGCAAAATTAAATTGGTATTACGTATAGTCCGTACTGTAGTCATAACTGCTTGGTAAACACGCCACAACATACTAGTTTAATAATTTAGTTTCGCCAACTGTAATTTTATATCATTCCAGAATTTTATTTTTCCATGATCTTTATTTGAATCTACCCCATCTCTTGTAGCGATTTTTCATTTTCAGTTTAAAAGATTTAGAAGGCGTCTGCTTATCAACCAGTATAGAAGATTATGGGCTGTTCATTACCATTACACACTTACCGTCCATTGCATTCCATTTTTTTAATCCTCGCCATTCATATTTTAAGACCTTAGTGTTTTCATTACTATTGTGAAAATGTGTTCAATTGAAACTCATATTTGCTTCATAAAAAATGTATTCAACAATTTAATTACAATAATCTCATTGTTTTACTAACCGACGTATACCCTGCTCAACGAATTCTTGTGGCTGCTGATTGAAGAAGTCTTCCACAGCTACCTGTACTTCTGCGTCAGACTCAAAATGCCGACCTTTTAACGCCCTTTTCAGCGGTCCAAAAATATAGAAATCGCAAGACGATAGATCCGAGCTGGATGCTCTAAAAGCCTCCATTTCTTTCGTTGAAGATTTTCTTTTACCACATTAGCTACATGAGGCTTAGCATTGTCGTGCAGCAAAATGGCCCCACGCATAAGTTTTCCTAGATGTTGCCGTCTTATTGCTTGATGAAGCTTGTTCAAAGTTTCATTGTACAGATTTGTATTTATATTTACTCCAGGTTCCTTAGACTCTATCAACAAGAGTCCTCCATGGTCGAAAAAAAATGTTAACATCACCTTCCCTGAAGAAGATCGTGCTTTAAACTTCTTATGTGGTGATGAACTTGAATATTTCCACTATATCGATTATAACTTACTGGGCGACTCGTAGTAATGGCACCATGTTTCGTCATCAGCGACTATTGACAGAAGAAAGTCATCACCAATTTGCCTATAGTCTGTGAGGTGTTGCAGAGATAAGCCAGTTTGCAAGCATTTTTGTTCATTGGACAAAAGACGAGGAATCCATTGCGAACAAACTTTGCTGTAACCCAGATTACGAACAATACTCTGGACAGATCCTACACACGCACCAACAATTTCTGAAATTTCTCTAATTGAAATTCGACGATTTTTTCTAATAAGGCCTTCCACACACTTCATATTGTTTTTTGTGAATGCAGTACACCGTGTACCTGGTGTCCGCTCATCCATAGTCCCCTCTCTTCCATTCTTAAATTTTCGGCACCATTCCTTCACAGTTGGGTACATGTATTTCCATGCACTGCTGGCATTCGGGTATGAATCTGCAATGGCTGCACACCCTCAGCGCATAAAAATTGTAGCACCACACGCTGGTCAAATTTGGATGGATTTTCAACAAGAAACGCCATTTCAAAATCGAAATTTTAAAAATCAGAATCAAATTCAAACATCAGAAACTTATTAATGTGTTGCTTACAAACACTACTAACATTACCAAACGTCATTTAAATTATTGCATTTGTTTTCAAGACTAAGTTGGTCGAAGATGGGTTTCAGTTGAACAAGTCTCATACAATAATATTATAAATCATGTGCTGACAATACACTATAATATGGTTTTATGGCTTCTGTAGAAACAAATAATAGAAATATATTAATTTAATTTAATTCTGTAAAGCCATAATACAGAGGATATAGCATTATAAACAATACAGTAAACGTGTAGTATCCACAATACATTTGATTATTTTTAGTAAAAGACCCAACAAATCCATATAGACATAGATCACTTCTGCAGAACAAAAACAACGGAAATACAGGGCCTAATCAGATAAACTTGGTAATATGTAAATTAATTTTCAGTTAATAGTAACTCTTGAACATGAAGCCTTCCATTTAGGACACTATGATTATATCCTCCAAATTATAGTTTCGAACTCGTTGAAAAAATGCAGTTACTGCTTAAAGTTGTATTGTGAGGAAATCCTGCCTTATCTGCACAACATAAGCTAAGTATGAAATTTTCCTGTTAATTTATTAACTAATCTATCTGGTTGGGGTGCCTGTTGAACAGTCTGTGTATGCCGACTACATTTTGTAGAAGAGTTACGAAATTATGCGAATCTGTAAATCAAAATTGCTTGAATTAACACTCAATATCTTCCAAAATTTTATTTTAGATTATAAGCACTCTGGAAGATTTTGTTTGGCCAAAATCAAATAGGTAACAGTATATAACCTACCATCATGCTTACATTTCTCATCCTTTTCCATATTACGTGCGTTTATTCTGATTTTTACAACACATAATATGCGTCGCCTGTCAATCCCAGCAATAATTCAAATATATCAAGCAATCAAACGGTTTTCTGACTTGTGAGCGATACTAACCGTTTTTCAATTCCCTTTACGTCTTAAGGGTATACATCACTTTTAGTTACTTAAACGACTACATTCCTGGCTGTAATTTATATTTTTCCTTGGATTTCAATAAATTCAAGGTGTTGTTAATTCTAGCTTTAAATGTCTACATATCTTTAAAAGTCTGATATGTTCAACGTATCTTCTAAGATAACATTTTGACAAACGTTTGTTGAGCTTCAAATACCTTGTAATACTGTAGAAATATGTATTTTGAACTTAAAATTGATTTACTCTTTGGAAAAACAATGCATTAAAACGTTCAAGAGCAAAAACTGTCCATCCTCGAAATCTAAAGTAGCTAACATGTTATGGGGTTTTTCGTCGACCCGCAACAGGAAAGATGTGCCTTCGGGTTAACTCAGAGGAGTAGAATTGCTTCACGAGAGATGCTTAAGGGAAGGAAATCGAACGTAGTTGTGTACAGAATAGGTCAAAATTAGTGGGCGCCACCTTCCAAATCACAGCTGATTGCAGGTTCTCATGGAAGGCCGAGAAGCTAGCAGCTTATGGGAATTAAACTCACCTTTATTGTACCTCCTCCTGTATATAAAGCTTACAAAGTTTATGCAGAATACAATACACACAACAATAAAGGATATGGTGCATTTTAAGACAAATATAATTCTATTACTAGAAATTGTTCAACACAACCAAAACAGTAATAATTGTGGTTTAACACAAGGGTAGTTGGAACATTCAAACAAAAGGCTCGCCGCCCCTGGCTTGCGATATTTACTTTAATGAACATATCTACGCAGCCAGCGACGTTTGGGTTCACAGAACTTAATTAAACCTTACGAGTAATAACTAGTAGCAATTAGTGACTGAAAGTCGGTTTGCGTTGCATAAAAAAAAGGTTAGCACTCTAAACCAGAAGAAGCAGACAAAAATCGCAGCCACGCACTGGAAGGCTGGTTCACGATGTTGACAACATTACCGACCAAGACTTCCTTCAAAAATAATCGAGAACTTCAGGAACAAAGTCTCCGCCGCTGTACGGGATTAGCACTTGCAACGGCTTACTGGAGAAGTCACGGGGTTGAAGGCATTAATCCGACACAAGTCTGCACAAGAAGACAATCTCACTGAATTGTCTTGTAAAGAAAAACTAACACTCTGATAATATTTTTAATCCGACACAACCTAAAATTATTCTACCCCAGGCAAGAAAACGATACGGCATCTTAATTTAGCAGAGGCGCTGCCATAAAACGCCGACTCAAAACCACGAGCATTCACCCTCAGAAGAATGGACTGACTCTTATCGTATTTGTCGTCGGCGCTAAGATCTTAAGAACAACCGGGTCGAACGGAGATCTAAATTCGACTCTCGAGAAAAACAAACGAAAGTATCCAGCAATATTTCACCATATGATGAAATATTTCGCAATAATTCTGGAACAATTAACACGTGGAACTTCCTCAAGGGCAGGAAATTCCCAACAAACGTTCACGGTCAAGCGCGTAGACAAAACATTAATCGGCATTTCTCCAGGATAACAAAAAACGTCCAGAAAACTGTTTTCGGGTAATAATCATATAGTAATCGGCTACGGAGCGGCCAATAAAATAAGAATTTAATCCGTAAGAGGCGGCAAAATCAAACTAACATAACAAACAGACTAATTGAAATGTTTGTCTAAAACAATGTTGGGGTTCTACTTATGTGAAACATATTTTCTGCAGTATGAATATTCCCAGTAATCAAAATTCAAAATCCAAGTATTTTATTTAATATAAATAAATAATTAGTCACTTCATAGTATTGTTATAACTTTATATAATACACGAGGCTTATTCTGAAAATAAGAGCCTATCGGGTGTAAAACAAGAACGTAAAGTTGAAAAAAAGATTACTATGTTTGAAACTTAGTGAACGCGTGTCTATATATTTACCATTCGATTTAAAACACTTATCATATCGTGGTACAAGTTTTCGTGTACCTTCGTCATAGACGGTTGCCACCTGTGACAGAAACCAATTTCATACCGTCGTGTTGATGTCGTCGTCGTCGTCATTATCGAGATAACAGTCACGGGTTCTTAAACAATTCTTACGTGGAGGAAGAGGTGACAGTAACTCGGTGCTAAGTTGGGACTGTATGGGGGATGGTTAAAGCTTTCCCAATTGAAATGCTTAATAAGTTGAATAAATGCATGACTCCCAAATTCATCAATACGCGCCTTCAGTTCTGAATAGCCCTTAACCATAAGCTGTCGGTTCTCGAACGTTTGCTTAAACTTTTTGGGTTTCTAGAACTCGCATTTTCTACTGCATCAATTGTATACGAAACCCAAGTCTTGTCTACAGTGACAATGTAATTTAGGTACTCATCGCCATCAATTTCGTAGCGATGCAGTCAGGTCAGTGCAGAGGCCATTCGCTAGTTTTTGTGAACATCCGTCAACGTCTTTTGTACCTAGCTCGCACAAAGTTTGTGGTACTGTAGCCTGAAGGTGACAATTTCATATAGTACCGTACATGAAATTTGAAGAAAATTTTCGGCCAATTCCGAAAACGCCAATTGTTACGAATATTCTTGTTACTTTTTCCACAAAATCCTCGTTGGCAACTTGGTCTCGCATTGTGCACGTTTGTTCGGCAATCTCTGAAATGTCTAAGCCAGTACGGAACTTTCATTCGCTGATAATGCCTTGACCACAAACCTCGCATATTTGACGGTAGATTACGGCAGCGTTTTCGTTTTTTTACAAGAAAACGAATCTCAGCGCACACTTCACACTTGACGGGATTGTGAATCGTGTGTGTTTATTTTAGCACTTTATTATAAAAGTAATACAATACAGAACCACGGTAAAGTGACGTGTTGCTAGCTCAGCAATCACCAAAGTACCTCCAGAATGCACCAAATTGACTACACCCCGCATTCGGCGGGAATATTTAAACGGCTCTGAGTTTCCGAAAAGCCTCTAAATGTAATACCATGTTAAATAGTTGAGGAAAGTCTTGTTTTTACAACACTGATCTTATAATTATAAAATTTGTTACGGGCCAAGCGAGCTTCGACCCCCAACAGGAAAGATGGAAAAGGACTACGGCTAAACTCAGCGGAGTAGGAGTGGTTGACGGGAAACGCTTACGGGAGGGAAATTGTACTTAGTTGTGTACAGAGTAGGTCAAAATTAGCGGGCGCCACCTTCAAAATCACAACTGATTGCAGGTTCTCGTGGAAGGCCGAAGAACAAGCAGCTTACGGGAATCGGGCTCATCTTTATTGTGCCTCCTCCTGTATATAAAGCTGGCAAATCTCATGCACACAATGCAATAGAAATACACAGAAATAAAAGATATGGTGAATTTTAAGACAAATATAGCTCTATTATTTGAGATTGGCGTAATACAAAACAAATACGTTCAAAATACTAATAACTAGCTATAGTTTAACACAATTGTAGTTGGAACGTTCAAACAAAATGCTCGCTGCCCCTGGCTCGCTGTATTTACTTTACTAACCACAGATCTGCGCAGCCAGTGACGTTCGAGTTTACAAAAATTACAATTTATAATGACACACAACAAAAAATGGCAACTGGCGACTGAAGGTCGCTTTGGGTTGCATAAAAAAAGTCCTGCACTTTAATTCAATAAAATGAAATACCGTAGCTTTCTTCGGTAGGACGTAGAGAGAGACAGGCACAATTTCGGGCGTTCTTAGGTTCTTTGGGAAGCAGGCAAAATTCGCAGACACGCCCCTGAAGATTGGATCATGGTGGAGACAACGTTACGAGCCAAGACTTTCTTCGGAGAGAAAAAAGACGGGAACTTCAGGAACAAAATATCCACCGCACAAACTGCCAACGCGCTTGTCGCAGCAGCGGCACATCCAGCGGGACAGGAAAGGGGTTCGATATTAATCCGCCAAAGACGATCGGCAAATTCTCAATGAATTGCTTTCCAGTGGTTAAAATCCAGAGTGTTTCTTAAATCCGACACTTGTCGATGGTTCTATTCACCTCACGGTGGTAACAGCGATACGAAAATTCACGCGATGGACACCCATGGCAAACCTAAGCCGCCCTTCCAGTGTTCGGATTCGGCGCTGAGGTATTCGCAAGCAACCGGGTCGAAAGGAGATGTTAAGTGGACTCTCGAGAAAACGCAGTGCCAATATGCAGCAGCAGGAGTATTTCACCATAATCCGAAATATATTGCGAGAGTTCTAGATTAATTTAACACATAGGGCTCCCCTCAAGGGCAGGAAATTCCCAGCAAACGTTCACGGTCAAGCGCGTAGACAAAATATTAATCGGCATTTCTCCATGACAGCAAAAAAAAGGTCCACTAAAACTGTATTCGGGAAATAATAATATAGTAATTTACTTAATAGCGGCAATTAAAATAAGACTTTAATTCATATGAAGCGGCAAAATCAAACAAACGTAACAAATTATACGCTCTTATTTCGCTATTCATATCAAATGGATATAGCATTGGCAGGACAGACAACCACATGTTTTAGCTCCGATTATTAAATGTTAATCAAACCAATTAATAACATACCTTAAAAGGCATTTAAATATTCAAACGTGTGAAACACATTTTACTATGCTGTGTAGGCTATTCAAGCTACGTAAAACAATTTTTATTAATGCCATTCAGTATTAAAGTAAGAACTCCGAGTCTGATTGTAAAAGACTACAATTTGATCACATTTTTCATTAATCCATTTTAACGCGGCACTTCTGTAAACAATAAAAAATGAATTTATGTAGTGAAAGTGGGCAATTAAAGTTCTCTGGAGAGAAGAAGAATGCCGTTTTGAAGTAAAGAAATGTTGAAAAAGGAAAACAAAATCTACCGTTCTAATTAATTTGAGTTGCTAAAAGCGTTTAACTATAACAAAGAAGGTTGACTATAATTACACTCCTTTATATGAAACTGGAAAAGATAAACGTAAAAACTATTTAATTGTTCTTGTTAAATAATATCTTAAAGTAGTTACATAGGTCTATTCGTTTTAAAATTGTTGGGACTATTAGATTGGTTATTTTTTTTCAATTTGCTTTTAATTAATTTCCAAACGGTTGCAATTAGGAAGTATCTGTATTGCAAATTAAAAAAGAGAGATTTATGTGTTAACAATACGCCACTATTATTCTATTGTTATCACCGGGAAAAGTATATTGTGGCTATTAAATTATTAAATAGAGCTGGCAGTGTAAATATAAAAACAGATTCTGTAAAAAGCTTTTTTATCCTACTGAATTCTAACTGCTGCAGCTAAAATTAAAACAGAGCTTTCGAAATATTCACATCAAAAGCATTTTTCTTTCAATAGATTTTCACTTACAACATAAACTTATAACAAGAGCAAAAATACTAAACAATATTATTGTGTCAGGAATCGATTTAATTGAAACCTCAACTCGACAAGTGAAGTAATGAAATTTTCCCCTCTCGCTTCTTTTTCTCTATTTCTCATGCGTCCTAATGAAGCTGCAGAAAAAAGATTTATAGCTTCTTGAGGCTGCGATACTTAATTATGTGCTAACACAAGTAGCCCATTATAAAAATGCACCGCTAGGAAAAAAAAGTCGAAAACCTTTAATGTAATTAAGTTTTAAGAGCCCGAAGCCGCCTTCTGATTTCGGAAGCTCCGTTCTGGTTCGGGATAGTTACAGTAAAGCTCCAAGGAAGTTAAATTTACTACTCGGAATGTCTCACTTTCAATTAAACTGAGTGTTAGTAAATTTAAATGTGGCCTATAAATCTTTCAGAGGCATAATTATGCCGTTCCGGGTTTATTTCTTCCGTTGTAATTTTTTTATAACTCTTTAAATTTTCAAATAAAAAACGAATTTGCAAATTTTCCGATTTAGTGCTCCTGTTATTAATGCTTCAGCCTGTGCGGGGAACGGGCCGGGAAAGTCCGTGGAAAGTTCTCGAGCTGAGCAACATATCTCGCTAGAATTTTTGCGGGCGAATTTTTAACCTTAGTTTTTGTGATGGCGGCACGTGTGACAGCTATTTCTATATTTCATGGCGGCCTGCGCCTGGTCGTGTGATTGTTTTGCCATCACAACTTTCAAGCGCTGCTCTAGCTAGTCGAGTTTTTGCCATTTGTCTCCCCGAATTTGATAAATGTAATAATGCGAATAACTTCCGTCGGACATGTGTTTGAAAAAGCAATATTAGTGCATTAGGTAAGATAGAAAGCTTCGGAACGGTAAAGTTCACACGTTTGGATTGATAGTGCAGTTAAGAAGATATTAGATCGATTTACATAGTACAATTTAATTTAGAAAGTGAGAAATATCACAATATAATACGTTTCTAGTTGTGGCTCAAAGAACTAATTTCCTTTACGAATATCTTTTCGACGTGGTTACAAAAAAGTATTTTATTAATATTGACATAGTCTTTAACGAGATCATTTTTACAGCGATAGTAAGCTCTCTAGGTGTTTATAAATATTTGGACCTTCGTGTCTGGTTACTAACAAAATTATAATACGTACACGACTGTAGTTCTTACTCAAAGAAGGATTTTATTTTTAGTTAGTAGCTTTAAACGAAATTCAAAAGTATTTTGCTAGGATTTATATGATACATAAAAATATCATTTTGACAACAACTCAGGGAATTGTACAGCCAGTTTTAGAATAATTTGGAAGCTAAAGCAGAAGCCGGCACAAAATTCAATCCATGCGTTATTTGATTTTTATTTTAATTATTTTTTATTATGTTGTTTTAATTATTAATTTTACTTTAGTTCAGAAGGTGTATAATACAAATGTAACGCAATTGAACCAAAAATGTTCAATTTCTTGAAGTAATAACAAAAATAAAGCAATAATTCTGATTAGAGGATAAAACAGTAATTGCAAATTTTACATAAATATGATTTTGACGTTAAAAAACAGAAAACGTTAATAAGGTGTATTTCCTCCTCGTGCTCGAATTACACTTTGGAGTCGTCTTGTCATTCCCTCAATAAAGCGTCGAATGGCATCGTGGCCAATTGCATCCCATTCTTGGACTACTGCTGCACTAGCTCTTGCAAGTTGTCAGGAACGGGAATTCGGGCTCGAACTCGCTTTCCCACCATGTCCCAAACATGTTCGATTGAGTTAAGATCTCTTGGGAGGCCAAATCATTCGGTGAATTCTATCTTCATTTAAATATCCATCCATGATTCGAGCAACTTGAGGGCGGGCATTGTCATGGATTAACATGAAGTTTTCACCAATAAATGGGGCGAAAGGCACAATATATGGTTCGAAGATGTCCCTAATGTACCTGTCTGCAGTCATAGCTCCTCCATTTACCATAACCAATTCAGTGCGGGCTTCCATGCTAATCGCGTCCCACACCATAATTGAACCACCACTAAAACTAATTCTACGCACAGTACTGCTTTGGGCAAACCTCTCACCAGTCCGTCATCAAACTCTTTGAAGACCATCTGGAGATCTCAGACAAAACCTCGACTCGTCAGTAAACAGAATATGCCCCCATTTCTCAACTCCCCAGTTTTGGTGTTCATGGGCAAAGTTCGACCGCTGCAGTAGATGTTCCCTGGTCAATTGCAGATCTTCTTGTACTCAAGCCATGTTCCTGTAATCTTCCTCTTGCGGTTCTTTCACTAACTACTACACCACGTACCTCTTCCAACTTATTCCGTGCACTAACTGCAGTGGTGTCCCTGTGTCTCAGGACTCTCAGTGTGAGAAAGTGGTCGTCTTGAGCAGTTGTTCGCCTTTTATTGCCTGAACCACGGGGTCTAGTGTAGCCTCCAGTTTCACGAAATCGTTTTACAGCTCTTTGAACAGTAAATCTTGTATAACCTAGAAACCAAGCTACGTATTACTGCGATCGTTCATCTTGAATTAAAGCAATAGCTCTGGCAGTATCGATAGGATTGAAAACCATATTTAAGTTTTATAAACACTAACTGAACTGTATTAAACACGATTTCGAACAATAACGTACACAAAGTTAGAACAACAAAGGACCAGATTAGTAAAAACCGTTTAAATGTAATCGAATATCACAATAATACTTTTCTACTCATTATTTTATATTGTTTTTTACTGGTGTCATAGTTAAACAAAGCAGTTTATCAGTAGTAGTACGATAACAAAGCATATTTGACAAGATGTGTTCAAAAGAAAACAAGTTGGGATAAACATTATAGATGGATCAAATTTTGTGCCGGTGAGTGTATATCGATAGGAAGTATTAATTTAAATATAACTATATTTCCGAACTCTCTATCTTCAAAGTTAAGGCCGCTACGAATTAACTTTCTGATTTTAACGCATCTCTTTGTTTATTCTTATCTACTCCAATTACGCTCACTTTCTTTCACTTTAACGGTATTTACATTTTCGCTGATCTACACGTATCTGTAGGACATTATTGTTTGAGTGAAGATCACTTTTTAAGATTTAATTCCATAAGGAAGAAATCATTTTATAATTTAAGTGGAGTGCCCCGGTCAGCCCTAGGATACAGATATACCGCTACAAATATTATTTATTTATATTAAAGGATATAATTTACCCTATAGAAAAATACAGGGACATTTTTCGTAAGCTACTGTGTTGGTGTTGGTTCCTAGTCTAAGATAAATATTTTACGATCACCTGGAATTACCCTTTTTTAAAAAGTCAATACTTTTCCGTTTTCAGAAAGTTTAAAACGAGTGAAACAAAAACAAATTACAATAAAGAACATTTGTACCATTTAAAATGTACGTGATAATTCGAATCACTCGGTATTGCAGATATTATATTTACAAAATTATCATTATTATGCCTTTAATGTTTCAGGGTGATGTCCATGCAATTTATTTTCTCTCTCTCTTGTATAATTGCCAAAGGCAACTCCATTATTTCCATTCCACCCAGCTTATCCCGGCACAGTATATTTCGTGCTATTCACTGGTCTAACATGCCCCAACCTTGAAAAAGCCATGTCCCAGACAAACACTCCTGCAGTGTGCAGGATTCGAACCTGAGTGACTTTGGTAGAATAACTCCGAAACCAAGTGCCGCGGCCACTACTCTACCGCGGTCATCTAAGCAATAAAGTAAGCATACACCCTTAAGTATTTTATAACCTAATTCAAAATTGTAAGTCCTTCAACCGTAACAGCAAATATTAGTTTTATACACACAGAAAAACTAACAATTGAGAAGTACAAAAATTATTGCATGATTATATAATACTTATTTTCTATGAAACCACATAATATGCTTACCTATACAAACATTTTTAGTTTGACATTTGAATGCAGTAAGTGCTGGAAACAAGTTGGGATATTCGTCTCTATCTACTTTATTGCTTCTTACAAATAATTAATTTTAGATAAGTATACCGTTAGCCGCGTTATATTATTATCAGCCCGCAACATCCCATTGTTGGGCAACGGCCTCCCACATAAGGGGGGTTGTTGATCTACTCTCCCATAGTGATCAATCCTCGTGGAAGAGAGGCGCCGCGTTAATGCGTTAAAGCCGCGTATTAACTAAAAAATTATTATTGGTCATTCGGCGTAAATAGAAGAAAATATAGTGAGAAATAAATAATTAGGAGCAATTGTATGTACAAGGTTCTAAGACTGACGTAAACAAAACGTTATTAGAAGGTTATAACTTGAAAATTTCGTGAAAACATATCCAATCTTTCCAGTTGTCTTTGAAAATTAGCAACTGTAACTGGGAAAAAGCAGTGGCGTTGCTTCTCTGAGGATAGCACTCCCAAGAATTTTTGTACCTTCTCACAAGATTTTCTTTTTAACGTAATTGCATTGTTGTACGTGTGGTGGCGGCTCAGTTAGTAGAGCGCTTGCTTTGTGAGCAAAATGTCCACACTGGGTTGTGTTCGAATTTCCAGCATTACCAAGTAACGTTTAACAGTATTGTGCTGCAATCCACAACAACAATTCTCCAATCCGTTTGGCAACCATGGGATCTTAGTGTTAATTAGTTAGTTTCAATTGTTGCAATCTTGCAGCAGTATGCGGGCGAGTTTTGTCGTGGAGAAAGCAAACAGAACTGTGTCTTCTCTTTCGTTTGTTCCTCATCTCGTGCTTAGCTTTATCACACAAAGGTGTCGAATACTAGTCTGCAATTGTACAGCGTTCTGTAAAGGAAATCCCAAGAAAACGTTACCATCACTTTATTAGCTGACGAGACAGTTTTTGCTTGTTTGGTTTTAGAGATGTGGGATGACACCACTGCATGCTTGCACGTTGTGATTGAAGAGTAAAATAATGTACCATCAGTTGTCACAGTTGGGAGCGGAGATTTATCCCCTTTTCGCTTATGCCGCTGCAGTAAAAATGATGCTGTTCACAAACGATTCAACTTGAATTCTTCGATCAACATCCACCCTACGATACCTCAGATTGTTTTTATGATGCCTTTAACTTTCGACACTAATTTGCTAATTTTGAGATATTTCACGCAGTATTACCCGTCTGTCTTGCTGAATAAGGGCATTCACTTTTTCTTCATTTTCACGATTAACCGAAGTTGCCGCTTGTTGTACATGAGGCTCATTTTACACGCAAGTTCTTTCGTCCCTAAGAAAAGATTTTGACCACTCAGATATTCAACCTTTAGAAAGACATTCAACGCCGTATTGTGCTCACCGCATGTAAGAATTTCAGTCGCATTTACACTTTAATTGGTAAACATTTTTATAATTATGCGCTACAATGAACAGATATTAGGTATTATCGTTTCGGTTGTAATATTATCTTATGTATATTTTTTGCTTAAATGTTAAAACACGAAAGAGCAATTATTTTTGTTTTTCTTCTAAATTCTGCAATTATATATCGTAAAAATAGTATTTGAAGAACGTTGTGTATTTGAAGTTAATGTAATTATTAAATTAGAATTCACCAAAGTTAAAAATTACGAAACTTTTTGTAGAAATGTGTTTTATAACATGCTCTAAGCCATTAACATGTTTACAAAACTCTGTTCTACTGCTGCTGATGGTTATGGCTGAAATTTGTAGAGACACACGAAAACAGAAGATAGTAAATAGAAACAGACTGTGTACAGTAATATAACCCGTGTTCTGGATTTTCCGATAAACTTCAGTTTGATTAGTGGTTAATACTAATTAATAAGTCAGGATGTAAAGCTAATTTCGCAATTGAAATGCCTTGCACACAATCATAAATTATATAGCTGTTTTACAGTACATTAAATGGACACAAACTGGAAACGTTTCCGCTATTTAACTTTTCATTTTCGTTGGATTCATTTTGTTAAAGCCCGATTTGTATAAATTGCACATACATAGTTTTATAAATTAATAGAAAATGTTTATATAACAATATTTTACTCTCCTGCTACATTAACAAAATAGGCAAAACCAGATCTCTCAAGATTTGACGGCAAATTGCTAGCATTTTTAATGTTTTTTTATATTAATTTCGTACGTGTCCCACATACTTCAACTGTTTTGTTATGCAAACTATGGTCTAATAGAAGCGGAAACTGAATACCCCCTTCACGTAAATGCAAATTTCTTTGTGTTTATATGTATTAAAACTATAGAGTTTGATTAGACGAAGAAAGTTATCTTTCCTTTTACCACTATTGAATAGTAAAATTTATGTTGGCGCATACTATACATTATTTTGATAATGTCCATATTAAACTCCTATATCTCATATTAGGGTCGACCTTACGCTGGGGGGGGGGGCGAATAAAAACTACTGAATTTTAAATTTAAATTCGGTTGCAGGATTTCATTTATGCAGTTCCTGGGTAAACAAACACTGGATGCTGCCAGAATTCACTGTTGGCGCTAGGCAGGTGACATGCAACAGATAATAAAACACAGACTTACTGATCTATCAGTAAATATTGGGCAGTTGTACTCACAGAGTGTACTCCACTCCCCTGCCCCTGGGTTGGGACTCGAACAGAATACGGATGCTCATCTGCCTGCTAGTTGCTGAGGTGTCCACATCCCCGCGCAAAAGCCAGTCGATGCCATCCTGACATAAATGTTGCATTCATAATAATATTAATTCGACATGGGCACATTTTCGATGTAACCTCTGCCGACTGACTACTTCGCGAATGATTGCTAGGGGAATAATGATTATTCATGCCACACGCATCATCTACTCATATAACTACTTATATTCACTATGCTACTGTTTCCAACAACTACTTACATAGACACATCAATCTTACATAACAACCATAATAGGAACCAATGCTTGTGAACCATATATAATGCCAAGTAGATAATACGTGACCATTTAGGTAGACACATATCATACTTCCTGGGATATAAAAAATATATAATAATCAGTAGTTAACACGCAATCATTCGGGTAAACGCATATAATACTTCATGGGATGTATACCATAACCTAACCAGGGACGCCACTGCCTATATCAGCCGACATTGCCATTGCAACCCATCTTTATATATATATACCACATACGTGATAACACTAACTTCGCACCTTGCCTCAGCTTAGAGGATACTCGCATCGCAATCAGTTAGTAGGTTTGCAAACGCTATTAATTAGTTATTACACCAAAGATATGCAAGCCTACGCCTAGCTATCAACAACACTGCCTCTTGCAGACTGCCGCCGTTGACCCCTCTCAAGACTCTGCCACCCCTTGCTTTTCCTACACATTACACTGGACGGCCTTTCCTTCAAACTTTTATAATTCTTCTCAGCTGTTATAGATCCGGGAGAAGTTACGTATATTTTAGTAAATATTTATCTGTTGAGCGTACATTCCAAGTAATATCTACAGCAGACAAAACCCGTTGCCTAACACTTAGTTAAAACGGTACACACCGTATGTGTTTCGGTGTCGTCAAAAGTTGGGTATAAATAATACATATATGTTCGGTGATTTTTAGCGAAGTATAAAAGATTACTGTGGTATATGTTATATTGTATATGTATAAAAAACTATTGATAATTTTTTCTTTAATAACTGTTTATTATTCTTTCTTGATCCCTTTCTTTCCTATAACCAGCTTGCAAAGTACTAATATTGTTCTACTTGGCAGGACATTTCTGACATCCTATCAGCTTATTATAAATGCTAATTTTTAACACTGAGAAACTCCGAATTAAATATTTAAACACCGCACGCTATTACTGCATCCTTAAAGCTGAAGTTTTATGAATATAATGTTTTAGTCTCTTTGTAAGTAATCTTAAAACACAAAGGGAAGTGCGGCAGATAATTTACTAACTAGTTGTACAATTCCATAATGCTTCGCCGACTCTTTTGTTAACTTTTAAGACAAACTTTGAACTGTAAAACTTAAAGTTTTATTAAATCCGAATACGTAATAGTTCTGTGTTATTTAGCTGCAGACTTGAAATGCAGTTCATATAGATGCTAATTCCATTCTCCTACTTCACATGCAGTTATGAAACTAAACACAATACGTGCAAATGTAACATATTTTACAGATTTTTAACTCCTTGAACCACTTTATTAAAGAGAAATAATTGTTTCTAGATAGTAATTTCAGTTGTGTTAGTTAGTAGTAGTAGTAGTAGTTAGTAATAATAACTAATTAGTAAAAAAACTTGCAAATAAATACTTTGTAAGACATAAAATTTCCTTAAAATATGTTCCCTACATTCGAGGTATTCGTACAGCGTGTAAGCATTTTTAAAATTAATTTTTAATTAACTTTACATGCTGGTTAGGGATGTCGAAGAAATTTTTAATCTAATAATTCTTCGAGGACATAATTAAAGTAATTTAAACCGATTTGATATGTTCTTGGACCACCAACCGTACCAACATAGCGAGATATTCAGTCCCTTCTTTTATTTTTAACCACCACCTCCGTTTCTTATTGATTATGATTGATTACGTTTAATTAGATGGTCTGCTCGCTACAAGCCCCGTTTCTGTGGGCTCGCTTTAATAATTCACTTTATTTAATTATAATTCCAAGTCGCATTCCTGTCTCGTCTTTACGATGAAATCACACTGTTATTTGAAAGTCGGGAATAAATTATCATTTTCTTTAATCTAAAAATTTGCTTTTTGTATCTTTCTCTGGTTTATTTTAACTTCGGGAGCCTCCTTAAGGTATCGGTGTATCATAAAATAAGCTACAAGCAAAGACTTTTTGTTTAATAATCAAATTAAGTGCTATCGCTTCGTACTTTTACATAATTAACAAGGCGGTTTTACTTATACTTATAATTACGTATTGCCGTTACTGAAAGTTATTATTGTCACCTTACAAAATTATTTAAAACAAAAAATTCTAGTTATGTGTTACTAAAAAATCGTAGATAGCTTAAACAGCAGCCATTTGCAATTCCAGTGTTGGATAAATCCAAGTTCGACATCATTATATCGAATTAGTTTTTCGGTCTACATTTTTTTACATGCAACTCTTATATCGGTATCGAATTCGTATATTAGTGAATCTTTACTACTTGGATTTTATAAAATTTATATAATACTCATGGATAATATATTAAGAAGCCACCAAAGTGAATTAACACAAACAATAAAATATATAAAAGTGTATCTAAATGTGACAACAAAGTAGGAATTCGTTACGAATACTGTGTGAATTGCCAATTTTGCCATATTCTGAGACACATTTTTGGAAATGGACTTTAAATCTGTCTTTTCTATTATCTATCATTCTCTATAAAGAAGTTAATAGAAAAAAAATTAGAACGGGCATGCGATTCAATCAGCTGCAACTTCTTGAAGAATTTATTAGTCTTAAACATTTTCACGTTTGGCATCGAAGATTGGATGGCTAAAAATTAAGTGCTTACATATACTGCTCTCTTATATTATATCTAATTGTATAATCAAACTTTAAATTTATTGCTAAACCATTATTATTAGAGATAGTCGCTGAAATAAATTATTCAACAAACATTAGAACCAATTTTGTATTAGTCTGGTCATTTCCGAGGGATTTTGCTTCCATATTCCACTCTATAATATTTTTATTTTACACTAAAACCTTGCCTACAGTTTTATTCGTCAGTATAGTAGCTGTTGAGGATTTTGCCATGACCTATTTGTGGTTTTTATCTGCAAACAGAGTTGTTTTAGAATTTATTTGATACTTCGTCTGCACATCAAAGAAATATGCACATAAGTTAACAAGAGTGCCTTAAGGACACACTTGTGTATTTATCCACAATTCAATTAATTTTCTTTTAACAATAATATCTAATATTTATAAATGTGAATACTTGTTTTATAGCATTAACATATTATAGGCGTGTTTGGTCAGCAAATGAGCATATTTTTACGTATAAAACTAATTTCAAATCAGATTTGCTGTATTTTTAAGCATAGGGAAGTTATTTGTAAAAACGGAATTTAGTTAGATTTTGGAAATTTTGATCTGCTTCCTGATTGGTTGTTGTAATTAAGAAATACGTGACATCTTTAGTCTGGAAGCGTTGCTCTTTCAATTGTTTCTGTAATTTTTATTTATTTCCATTTAACGAATTAAATGTTTGTAGTTGTTTTGCGAACAGTAGCCAGTTTACCATCAAAACGAGAACAGACACGCTCAGGAGTTTGTTACAATTTGTAATTATGCATTAATTGTGGTTATTTATGTAAATAAAACTTATTATAAATGTTATTTGTGGCTCAAGATTGTTTTCAAAGTTCTTCCCGTGGCCGAATTATTGAAAATTTGCGCTAAAACGTATCTATAAGATTTAGATAAAAATAAATGCAAGCGGGGCCATATGTGCTAATTTGTTTATCGACAGTGTTTTCTGTTCGTTGTTATGAATGACGTCAATAAATGTCAAGAAAGTGTGAAACGTCAAAATTCAATTACTGCAAGAAAATTTCTTTTGATTTAAATTATGTAATATCAACGAAGGCAATTAATGAACAACTAGAGTTAATTTAAAGAAGGAAAGTGTGCGGAGGCGAAATAAGTTTATATAAAAGATAAATTTTAAATTTTAAAAGTGATTTGAAACTTCGATTGGAGGTTATATTTTCTGAAGTGCTTCAATTTTTCCATATTGAAATTTTTGACAACGGTCGAACAACGATTAGTAAAAAATTAAGCAAATATATCCGCAAACCTCAGAAAGCTTTAAAAAAAATTTTTAAGATTTTACGTTCTAAGTATTTCACAGTTTTCTATTACCTTATGATGTAACAAATTATGTATGAGTATACTAAAAGTCTCTTTTGTGCTAAATTTTAAAAGAATTACGCAACCGAAATTATTTAACAAGAAATTCGAATGCAAGGCCTCCTTTGTATAATATTTTCCTAAAGAATTTTTGAAATTACTTTATATTTATTAGGTGGAAGTAGGAAAACCAAGAAACTGAAAAACCTCCTATATGAGAAACATATAAGGAACCAACTATTGATTTAATTCTGTTCATCACATCTGTTACTGTGTTTTTCGAGCATATAGATTTTATATACGTATTTCAGGTCTTCGACATGTAGAAAATGAATAGCTTGGCAATTGCTACTATCGGAATAATTTGAAAATATCTAAATACCTGTAGTTTGTGTAAAATAGCATTGCGCTAACAGTTTCAGTATGAGAAATATTGATTTCTAAATAGGGATTTCGGGCCGGCGGTAAGGTAGTTGCCCAGGCCTTCGGTTATTTTATTTGATTCCCTGAAACCGCAGTTTTCCTTGTGCTTCTGCTTATGTAAGAGGACAAAACAACATATGGATCTACAAATGTCAACAATGTTGCAAAATACAATGGGTAAAATAATTTATTATAGCAATCAAAGGTTAAATGTCACTTTTAATATCAATAAATCATTATACTCGTCTCCCTGTCCTCCCTGAATTTAGGACCATCTACCTGAACGCTGCAAAGCGAACTTCAACCAATCCAAAAGGCAATACCTATAATATACAGCAAACTAAATTAGTGACAGTTTGGCATCGTTCTGATTGTAAAAATAATTAGATAAATCTTAACATTAGTATTATGTGTATATTCTTCAAGGATAGTAATTTGTAATAAGGAGAAGAAAGTTTACTAAATATAGGTCACATATGTCATAAAGATAGGTTTATTTTACCATATTTTTGCACTACGTTTGGCATTTTTCTATCATCAGTGCTTATATTTTATTTGATATTTATTTAATTTCCTTTCAAACTTCTTCTCGTTCTTTATTCAGCCCGTGTCGTCCATCCTCTATATCTTGTGCCAACTGTATCCATTTTGAGCCTGTGACTTTTTTGTCTACAAGTTAAAAAACCATAAGTACAGAAGTTGCCTAACAACGTAGCTACCATGACTAAAGGAATCGCTAATTTCCGCTCATTTTAAGCCACTTAGAAGCACCTTAAGCACGGAATGCAAATACGCAATAACAGATAGTGCATTCTATTAAAAACAAGAAAATACTGTGCTGTACAGATTTATCGAAAACCACCTTGTAATGTTCATAACACATTTTTTTTATTTATTGTATTAAGGTGCTTCAACCTCAAGGCCATTAGCGCCTACTTAACAGCAATTTTACACTACGTGTGAGTTTAAAGTTTGTTGTACAGTTTAGTGATCTTAAGATATCTTATTATTTTGGTGAAATGTTCCGGATATTCCTAGTGTGTTGTGGTATCCGGTATATTTTGGGGCAGTCAATGATAAGGTGGCGTAAAGTTATTGTTGTTTGACACGTCATCATCTTTCTGATTGTGTGGCTGAAAACAGGTGTTGGTGAGTCACTAGTGTGTGCCCAATCAGCAACCTAGTGATTATAACATCTTCTTTTCTGGTGAGATTCGTTTTCCCTTCTGTTCGGTTGTATTTGTCTAAGTTTGTTTCTTGTCGTGTTGTGCCATTTTTGTTGCCATCTTTGTTTTATTTTCTGCTTTACCATACTTTTTACGTCTTCTTGGTATGTTAATTGAGGATTCTAAGGTGGCATTAGCTGCAACATCTGCTTTTTCTTTCCCGAGGATTCCTATATGGGATGGTATCCATATGAATGCTATTTGTTTTTGTGTTGAGGCTATTATGCGGAGTTCCATTGGGATTTCTTTGGCTATTGAGTTTCTCAGGAACATAGATTCGACACTTTTAGGGAGCTAAGCGTGTCAGTGCAGATCATGTACTTGGAATGTGGACTTCTCTAATATATTTAAGGGTTTGGAAGATAGCGTACAAGTCACCACTATATGGGCATATCATGTCGGAGAGATTGTACGTTACTGTAGTTTGCTCGCGTATGAACACCGTACCAGTACCGGATTCGGTTTTTGAAGCGGTTGTTGTGTATATTTTGGTGTGATTGTGGTAGTTGTTGCTAATTTCTCTGAATAGTCGTTCCTTTGGAGAGTTTTGTTAGGTCGAACAGGGTGTTAGGTGGGAGGATTCGCAAGGTGTACTTGCATTTATGGTACTATATTTCATGATTTTGGGAAGTGCTAGGTGTACATCGGTGAATATGTTCTGAATTCTTTAGTTGATGGGTAGGTTACGATGGTTTCTATTGGCTTTAGACAGTGCTTTTGGGAAAATGTGTTTCATGGTAGGGTAATTATAATTAGGGTTTGCTGCTATGTTGGCTGCGTATGTCATGGTTCATGGTTAGTTGTTGTCGTCTATTTGCAAACGGAGGTTCACCAGCTATACATTGTATACTGTCTGTAGGGCTGGTGCGGGAGGCACCAATTGCTAATCTCAATGCAGTATTGTGAATAGATAATGTTACCGTAGTCCAATTTGGACTGTATTAGTTCTATGTAGTATATCAGCATGTGACTGTTGACTCTCCATGTGGATTGGTTTATTTCCTATTTTTAAGCTAGGGTTAGTGTGAGTCCCTCGTAGTCTGCAAAAGTGAATGCATTGCGATTTCGAGATAGAAAATCGTAGCCCAATTTTCTTGATCCATTCTACCAGTTTATTTAGCGTTAATTGCAGAGAGTTTTCTATGAAAGAGATATTTTTCCACTGCAGTATGCTGTAAGATCGTCGGCATATAGAGAAACCTTAACTGGCAAAGTTATGCAGCTTGTTATTTCCTTTAGGGCTACCAAAAATAGTGTCACGCAGAGTATGAATTCTTGCAGAACGCCGCTATTTTGGGTGTATTCATTAGATAAGGTGCTTCCAATTCGGACATGATAGGAGCGATTTGTTAGAAAGTTCTTGATAAAATTAAGGATAGTTCCCTCTAGGTCGTATCTTTGAGGTTGCATGATGATCTGATCTAGGTCCAGGAAGATTGCTATAAGGTGTTGTTTGTTTTCAAATGAGTTACGTATTTCTGATTCTAAGCACACGCGTTGATCTGTTGTTGAACGTCCTCGTCTGAAACCGCATTGGAGATTGTTCGGTATGTTGTTTGATTCCAAAAACCAGATCAATCTCTGATTTACCATTCTTTCCAATGTTTTACATACGCATGATGTAAGGGCGATTAATCTATAATTTGTGGGATCAGTTTTTGTTCTGTGAGATTTAAGAATTAGTATTATAATGGCTTCACGCCATTTATCCGGGAAGATGTCGTTCTGCCACAGTTGATTGTAGATTTTTAGCGACTGATCTTTGCTATTTACGGTTTGGTTTTGTAGCAGTTCGTATGGGCTTGTCGTTTTACATTATTTTAGTGATAATTCTAGTTTCCATTCGGTAAACGGAAAGTCTATAGCTGTTGTTTTGTTTCGATCTACATCTGGTTAATTTTTATTGTTTATAATGTCTAGGTAATGGCGAGAGTGTTTGCAATACCCTCAGCTAGGGTGTATCTTATGTTCTTTTCTATTAGCAGAGGGCATCCCTTTTGCGTGTTTGTGCCTTTGATTTTGCAAACTTTGTCGCTGACTTTCTTCATTGGAGTGTCGTTTTTAATAATTGGAACGTACTTTTCCTATGGCGTCTTCTCAGTTTTCTTAATAACTAAACGTGCTTTAGCTTGATTTTTCTTGCAATTAACTAGGATTTCTAGGTTACAGTGTCTTTTGTAGTAATTAAATGCTTCTTTACTTTCCTTGGCTGCTTTTGCGCACTCGGGGTTCCACCAGGCGACGATTCTATGCGTCGACAGGTAGAATTCCTTTTCTATTGACTGTACTGTTGCGTTATGTACAACTGACGAAAAGTTATTTACGATGGTGTTAGCGTCATCTGTGGTAGTAATTCGTGCCCACTGATGATCTGATAATTCAGCATGCAGCCTCCAGTTTTCTTGGTTCAATTTTCGTTTACGTTTTGGGTTAAAGGTGGTATTGTGTTTGGTAATAAGATTGTAATTGAGAAATGATCACTGTCGTCACGGTAATTGATTACTTCCCAGTCTGCTACAAATGCTGTTTTGGGGCACTAAGAGTTAAATCAATTATTGAAAACGTACCTGCTGTAATGTTATTTTAGTTTTGCCATTTCATATGAATTGAAGCCTGATTTTAATTGCCGATAATAGTCGATTACTATTGTATTATTTCCAAAGCTTAATTTGGGACATCACCTTTTCGGAACTTGAGGGAACCCTGACGAGTATGTTTAGTCTAGCGCTGATAAAGAACCTGGCCTAGCCCTGAAAATCCTACGCTCCTCGGAAGTTCCACGTGGAAGATTTTGTTCTAGAATGATTACGTTTGGTGACAGTTTTTGCATCCGGGGACAGTTAGTGAGCTTAAGCCTCTGAAGGGGAACGCACGTGTTTTGTTCAAAGCGGGATTTTTTTGGTAGCGCCTTTGCTAGATTAAGTTACTGTAACGCTTTTCTCGTCTGGTGGCGGAATACTTCCACGACATTTCGTCGGATTTAAAAATTAGCAGGGTATTGTGTTTTATTAAAGACAATTTAATGATTAAATTTTTCTCTCAACCAGTGTCGGATTACAACCACCAACCCCGTGACTCTTCCCATTACACCGTTGCACCTTTACAATCTCGTACAATGGAGGTTTCATTCCTGACTGCAAGAACACTCGAAATTTCCCCTTTCCCGAAGAAAGTCTTGGCGATTGCTATGGCGCAATCTTTCCAATCGTGATCCAGCCTTCAGGGGCGTGTCTGTGATTTTTTCTGTTTCTCAGCGACCTAGGAACACCCCAAATTGTGCTTCTCTCTCTACTCCCTACCTGAAGAAAATGATTGTGTTCCCCTGTTCACCAGTGTTTCGTTTGTAAATAAGAAACAACAATTTAATTTGTAATCTCGAAGTTCGCTGGCTGCGTAGATCTTTTAGGTTATTAAAGTAAATGTCGTATGCCAGTGGCAGCGAGCTTTTTGGTTTGGTCCCAACAGTCATTTGTTTAGCCCATAGTTTGTTCCTGGCTCATTATAAATGGTACTATTTGTGTGATATTTTTTTTTCAATAGATTTGGATGCAGTTAAAATGTAGTAGGATCTTTTATTCTGTGTATTTTTTCCTACGAGAACCTGCATTCAGCTGTAACCTGGAGGGTGGCGCCCATTAATTTGGACTTGCCCTGGATACAACTACGTGAGATTTCCTTCCCTTAAGCGTGAACCACTCCCTACTAGTGCTGTCAAATCCGTTACATTTTAAAATCCGGATTTCGGATTTTAAATTATCCGGTATCCGAATAATCCGGAATCCGCCGGATTTTTACTATCCGGATAAAATCCGTCTTGCAAATCCGTTATCCGATAAATTCACTATCCGGATTCATACGGAAAATCCGCTATCCGGATTTATCCGAAGAATCCGATATCCGGATATATCCGAAAAATTCGATATCCGGATTTACCCTAAACAATCCGCTATCAGGATTTTTTTTTAAATCTAAACCAAAAATATTGACGTAATAGCCATTGGTTTAATTAAATCTTATTTAAAAGAATTGTAAGCAATTAACGTACATGCACTTATCGCCACAAATTAAAATTGGTGAGTGTAGTCTTTTTAGTAGGATAACGTTATAAGACTGAATTGGATGATACACAATTCAAGTAGCTAATTCAAGCATTTTTAAATAAAAATATAAACTTTAAAAATTAAAATAAAATTTAATTTTTAAAAAGTAATAACTCTAATCGACATGCAAAATTCAAATTTATACCGTCATATAATCTGACTATCTGAGTATTCTAAAACTGCATTTTAAAGATTCGAATTTTAATATACGAATTCGCGGAGTTAAGATCTTGCATTCCTTAAAAAGTAGGAAATAGAATATTCTTCAGATATTCTAAAATCCGGCATAAAATTTAAAAATCCGATAAATGTATAGAAACAATATTCGAAATCTGAATTCGTATAGATAATCCGAAATCCGGATCGACATAAGAAATCCTAATTCCAAATTGATTTTAAAAATCCGAAATCCGGATCTCTGTAAGAAATCCGAAATCCGGATCTCTATGAGAAATCCGAATCTCTGTGAGAAATCCGAAATCCGGATCTAAACCTAAAATCCGAAATCCGGATAAATCCGAATACCGGATTTTTATCTTTCACAAAATCCGGATCTTCGCATAAAAACAATCCGGATATCCGAAAATCCGAATCCGGTTGCCAGCTCTGCTCCCTACTTCGCTGCGCTAAGTCGAAGGCACTTCCATCTTTCCTGCTGCTGTCCAACTTGACCCGTAATACTGTACCTGAATAGAAATATACAGGGTTTCCTTTGTTTAAAAGGATTATGTCGTCACGTTCTATGATTTTCCCGAGTGCACATCCTCTTGGATTTGTATGTGCGTGTGGATCCCCACGTAATGTTATGGCTATTGAAGTCACCGCATATTATAAACGGTCCAAGTATTTATTGCATTATGTTTTCCAGTTGCTCTTCCGATAATTTTATTTGGTGGTATTTAGATATTGCAAATTGTCATTTGTTGTGTACATAGGTCTATCCTCATCGCCATTGCTTCAATGTCAACTACGAGGGGTATTTCAACTGAGTGTACTCGGTTGTGCACAAATATTACAACACCACCGTGTGCGTCTGTCTATCTATCTTCTCGACATATTTGGTGACCTTTAATTTGTATTTTGTGTAATGGTTGGAAATTGGTTTCCTGCAGACATAGACATAAGAGTTGGTATATTGACATTAGTATTTTGAATTGTTCTCTGTGAGATTGATATCCGTTCAGATTCCATTGGATGATAGCTGAAGTCGTCAGTTGTGTAATGTGAGTTAAGATGAGCATTATGTTAATATTCCTGATTTGTACTTTCTGTGCCCTTATTGGGTTTTTTCGTGATATAATTGGTTACTTATTTTCTTGATTAATCTGGTTATTTTTGTTTTGATGCCTCGGTGTTTCAGTTTCGGGTAGATACTATTTAGCATTATTATAAAGGATTGGGTATTCGCTGCGTAATCTCTTGATAGACTTAAGGGGTCTGAGTTTTCTTGGGCGTTTTCTAGTAATCCTAAAAGATTTTCGAAGTTTATAGCGTAACCTTGTGTGTTTTTTTTTTGTATTATTTCTTTGACCGTTTCTGATTGTTTTCCTATTTTGGGTGTCTCCGATTTGGATTCGATGGAGAGTTGTCTATTTCATTTGTGTCGGAGTGGCACAACTGAAAACTGTTTTGGTAGATGTTGAAATTGATTTGAAGTTTCAATAGTATCTACTTAAGAGGTTGGTATTTCTTCATGTTTTAATTAATTTTCTTGCGTTGTAGTTTGCGGCAGCATCGGATAGTTTAATTTATCATTTATCATTAATGGGTGTAAAAGGTAGGTTTGTAGTTTGCGACCCTGATTGGTTTGGATATTGAATTGCTGCGTGGCCTTCTTTGTGGCATAAGTATGTAGCAACACATGACATCGGTTGTGATGAAAATACTGAATTGAGTATTTTCGACATTGATTAAGATAGAGTCTGGTATAGAATTTCGGTAGTTTGGACCGATATAAATCTGCCTGTGGAAACTAAGGATATGGCTATATTTTACGTCATGCATTCCGGCTTAAGAAATGTCATAGGGGAGACCAGTTTCAGCTCCATATGCTTCAGTTGGGTTTCAATTACGTTGTTCGGTATAGAAGGACAAATGTTTGATAGGACGAGCCTTTGTGCTGGGGTAATTAACTGCGTGCGGGCATGATCGTTTCGTTTATATTTATGGATCCATGTTTATTAATGAATTCCTCGACTAATAATTGACTGGCGAAATAAATACAGATTTTGTTATTACAGATTCTTGAACAGAACGTTATATTTTTAGGGCCCATGGTTGTTCCGATTACGACTACATATTCACATATGAGGATCCCATCAGTCGCATTAAACAAAATAGCTTGTTCTTTTTCGAGGTATATAGAGTTAACGGTCTGTTGAAGTGAGGTATTTTGAGAAGAAATTTTAATGGCATTGGAAAAGGATATTATTTAGTTTGGTTGAGATGTGATAACGTTTTCATTACTTACGCATGTTTCGTTGGGTCAGATGGCATCGTGGAGTTGTTTTATAGTGCTGTCAAGAATCGGAAATTTTGAGAATCGATTCTCGATTCTGAAAAGAATCGATTCCACAAGAATCGGTTCTCGGTTCTAGAATCGGATTTCGATTCTTGATTCTAGAATCGGGTTTCGATTCTCGATTCTAGAATCGGATTTCGATTCTCGATTATAAAATCGAATTTCGATTCTCGATTCTAGAATCGGAGTTCGGTTCTCGATTCTAGAATCGGATTTCGATTCTCGATTCCAGAACTGGATTTCGATTCTCGATTCTAGAATCAAAACTCGTTTGTCTTCTCTTAAAGAAATAACAACAAAACTATTTAACAACCCTGCCTGAAAGTGCTCCGAACGAGCGAGAACGAAAACAAGGCATGCATACGTGTTAGACGAAGGAGAAGTTACTAATAAATAATAATATTGGTGGGGCAGCGGCCGCGTCCAAGTGGCGGTCGCTCATTTCTAGCGCAGGGTTTTATATTTTTTGATTTAACTATT
>JABXWE010009600.1:0-14566 GCA_014611495.1 Limonius californicus | reverse complement strand
GGGATACCCGAGGCCATAACCTCCACACTCCTAAGGGCCTTAGGCCACAGACGGCTCTAGGACGGAGACTGGCGTAGGGGCGGGCGTCTATGGCGAATCACCTAGAGTGAGGCGTTCGTTCTCACTGGGCAGGTACGCCACCGCATTCCAGGCCGAGATGTTTGCCATCCTGGCCTGTGCTTATGAAAACCTAGACAGAGGTTTTACCAACAAACATATTTACATCTGCCAGGACAGCCAGGCCGCTCTCTTAGCCCTGAATTCTTTCAGGGTCTCCTCGGAGCTGGTATCTGAATGCCGAGCGGCGCTGACGAGACTCTCAGCAACATCGACGGTAACGAAGAGGCGGATCAGTTGGCTAGGCAGGGCTGCAATGGGGACCCGCCTGGACCGGAGCCAATTCTTGGGATACCATATTGCAATGTAAGGCTAGTAACGAAGAAATGGGTCTGGACCCGGTTCCTTCGTGAATGGTCTTTACAGCAGGGACCTAGGCAAGCTAAACTCTTTGTTGGAGAGATATCGCTGTCGACGTCCAAGGAACTTCTAAAATTCAGTAGAAAGCAAACTAGGATCGTAACAGGACTCCTAACGGGGCACTGTCACCTCAATAAACATCTTCACAGAATCGGCATCATAAATGACCCGATCTGCAGACTTTGCGGGGAAGATGAGGAATCTTCTCAGCACATATTATGCCAGTGCGTCAGACTTGTGACCCTGCGACACAAACACCTCGCTGCAGCGTTCCTGGAACCGGAGGACATAAGGCTTTTCCCTATAGGCCACGTGCTAGCCTTTGCGGCTGGCACCGGCCTGTTCAAAGATGAGAATTAAATGGCGGCATGCACAATGGGACTTAGGCCTGAGTGCCGTGGGATCAACCCGCACCGCAGGAAGAAGAAGAAGAAGAATTAATTGTAACAATATTTTAAGCTGCTTGTCAACATTGTAATAACATAATATACATCTTTAATAGCAATTAAACATTATGTTCTGCTATAATGAAGACCGTTACTGCTCCTAGTAGTATGTTTATATGTGTTCATACCTAAATCCGGTCCTGTTAAAGTATATACGAGGGTTATATTTTAAATAAGGTCCGCTTTTTAATAAGAAGAAAAATACTGTAAATATTATAATATATTTTTCTACATATTCTACATACTTTTATCTACTTTTCTACGTAATTTCCATTTTTGTTCAAACATTTGTTATACCGCTCAACAAATTTTTGAATTCCGACGTCAAAGAAATCTGCTGCCTGTGAAGAAGCTCAATACATGACTGCAGTTTTCACTTCTTCGTCGTTGTACCGTTGACCACCAAGGAACTCCTTTAAGTACCCAAACAAGTGTAAATTACTGGCTGCAAGGTCTGGACTGTAAGGTGGATGATCCAGTTGTTCCCAACCAAAAGACCATATTAGACCTTGTGTTTGTGTAGAAACATGTGGCCTTGCATTGTCACGGAGCAACATCATATTGGAAGACAGTAGGCCACGCCGCTTGTTTTGTATGGCACCCCGCAGTTTTCTCAAGGTCCCACAATACGCATCAAAATTAGTTGATGTGCCTCTCGGCATAATATCCACTAACAAAATCCCTTCCTGTCCCAGAAGACTGTTGCCATGATCTTTCGTGCTGAAATTGTCTGTTTGGCTTTCAGTCGGGTTGGCGGCGATGTGTGTCGCCATTCCATTGACTGTTGCTTGGATTCAGGAGTCATGTGAGACACCCAAGTCTCATCTCCTGTAACGAGGTGGTCCAACAATTCATGTCCTTCCTGATTGCATCGAGTCAAACACGATAAAGCACAGCACAATCTTTTTGTTTTGTGATCGTCATAAAGCCTTGGAACCCACCGAGAACACAATTTTCGATAATTCAGTTTCTCCGAAACAATGGTATAAAAAACTGCCCTTGAGACATGTGGAAATTTAATTGATAACTTTGAAATCGTGAAACGTCGGTCCTCTCGAATTTTGTAGTCCGCATCACCAACCAAATCTTCAGAAATCAGAGAAGGTCGACCAGGGCGTGGCTCATCATGCACATTAACCCGCCTGTCCTTGAACATTCTCACCCACTTTCGAACTTTACTGTCACTCATAGCATTATCACCGTTCACTTCACAAATCTGACGGTGAATTTCCGCTGCTACCAAGTTTCTTGCACTCAAGAATCGAATTACAGATCGTATCTCACAGTCGGCGGCCGACTCAATTTTCTTAAACATAAATATAAACTTCTACAGCTCAGCACACAGACAGACGATACGGCTGCAAATGGCATCTAAACGCGCACAAAGCATGCTGGTAGAAGACACTCAAGCGCAGTGCGACGATCGCACGTCATTGTCACTCTCACTCACAAACGGAACTTATTTAAAAAATACCCCTCGTATTTGTATATATCTCTATCCATCTACAATTCGTCGAGTTGCAATTGTTACCTTCTTTAAAATACAATTATTTAAGAATAGCACGAAATCTTAGAATGTTTCTGTTTTTCAATAATTCAATATATTCTCAAATAAAGCTTTTGTGTAATAACAGCAACAATGTTTAACAAATCTTTAAATTGTTACACATACATATATCTAATAATTTATAGAATATAATTCTGTAGATGTATTGCGTTGTTGAACGTATAATTCAATTTTACTTGTGCTAATGACTTGCTTGTCCATTCTTGTTACATACAAATCGATTACCAATTAATATTTAATATTACTATTAACTAAATTAGAGGTAGTTTGTTGTTAACTCTATTGGCAACTTTCGTATCCCAAATCAGTTCAAACATTGACTAATATTTCTCCTTTATAGAAAATACCGAACAGACAGGTAAGACAATTATATTGTAGTAATAGAATAGCAAGGCAAGCCACGTAAATAGTGCAATAAGGAAACTACATAAATGAGATTAATTCATATAATTATACTTTTAACATAATTAGCTTACTCGTAGAACTTGACAGTAATTGCAATGGGATTAGGAGTTTCGCCATTCACAACAACCTAATAACGACTTCGAGCTGTTTCACTGCAAGTTCATTAATTAAGTTCATTAAACATTTTTGATTGCATTTTTCTTCTTCTGAAACCGTAACCTAAAACGAGGGTGAAGATAAGGGCTATAAACGTTGAAATATCACTTTAAACGGCAAAGAATTATTCACCCTTCTTTAATAACTTCGAGTGCTTCAGGTTCATAAAGAACTTTTATTCCTGTGTAAACTAATGCATCTGATAAGTTAAAACAATGTTTCGAGTTATTCAGCTGCAGGGCAAAATGTAGCAAATTCTCCAACCGCTCACAGGGATGTAAATATTTATTTAGTGATTATTCTAGTTCGTACTACATATACGTTGTAAGCAAATAGCTGAAAAGAACTAATTCTACAACATAATGCAGAATCTCTTTAATATTTAATAGTAAATATTATTATGTGAAAGGATAAATGGTTATAATTTCTATATTAATATTAAATGTAGAGTTATGTACAAATTATAGTCCAGTAAAAGGAGAATTAATCTGCCAAAAAATTTTAATCAAACTATATTTTTTAGACACCGTTATTTAAGCAAGATACCTAATGCGCAAAAAATACCCATGGATATCATGCCAGCTGCGCATAGTTGTTCTAGGTCAAAGGTGACGAAAATTGATTTTTTGTGGATATCTCCCTTCCTATTAGTCTGACGAATATTGTTGTTATATAAATTCCCTACAAAAGAAATACAAATTTCTTACGTACGAGCAACTGTTTTCACGTTTTATACAGACGACAAAGCATCAATGCATAGAATAAAGCAATATTAGCAATGCAATGGTTTTATACTACCTTGGATGTAATTTTTTTACATGGTTTCTCCGATAGGCGTACTGCTTTTTTATAAAATTATGATTCTTCCTTGTCATTGTCTTCAACCACTGGCGCTTCTTTCTGTAGGTCTTCTTCAGTAAGTCCAAGTATTTGTAGAGTAATGATTTATTAGTCTTTCGATGCTTGCAACGACGAAGAGTACCAAGGGGTAGAGTTATTTTATCAAATGATTTCTCTACCACACTTTCCATTGAGGAGAAATCAACATTATCTTCAAGATGACATTTTATTTTATCATTACCGGTAAGTTATCGAAATAATTTGATCTGTTGTTGGATAAGGACTATGAAGTTTCATCCATTCAACTAAGTTTTTCACGTCTGCATTATCTCTCTTGGTGCACGAATCTTCATACCAGCGTGGTCTAAATATATTATATAACATATACCATCTACCATATAACATACCATATACCATGTACCGTATACCGTATACCGTATACCGTATACCGTATACCGTATACCGTATACCGTATACCGTATACCATATACCGTACACCGTATACCTTATACCGTATACCGTATACCGTACACCGTATACCGTATACCGTATACCGTATACCGTATACCGTATACCGTATACCGTATACCGTATACCGTATACCGTATACCGTATACCGTATACCGTATACCATATACCGTACACCGTATACCTTATACCGTATACCGTATACCGTACACCGTATACCGTATACCGTATACCGTATACCGTATACCGTATACCGTATACCGTATACAGTATACCGTATACCGTATACCGTATACCGTATACCGTATACCGTATACCATATTCCGTACACCGTATACCTTATACCGTATACCGTGTACCGCATACCGTATACCGTATACTTTATACCATATTCCATATAACTTCCCCGTGCAACCATTCTTCAGTTTTCATAGATTTCAGCAACGTTTGTCCACCAGGTTCCGCAATTAAAATTATTTAATGGTTTAATTGTGAAAAATCTATAAGTAAACTTCTGAAATGTTTATAGATGCATATTATTTTCTAATATAAGCATGTCCTGTAGGTATAATAAGTTGAATCTTCAACAGTGGGGATGGGTAATTAACAACAATTTTTTGAGCCCAATGACGTTATTACCCTCTGCGTCGGTGGTGCTCCCTAATACAATTTATGGTAATTGCACGAAAGTTTATGACGCAAATTGTGGGTGTACGAAAGTGGTATTGCCATGCTCCTTAGTTGTGGGCAATCATGCTGCAATGCCGATGCCGTTCCTGCTAATGATTCTTCTGAGATTTCTGATGATTTCAACCTAGAAAAATTAGAGTACGTTGATATAAACCCATCGATGATTTAACATTGAATACATCAGAGAACGGAAGTGATTCTGAAGAAGACCAAAAAAGTACCAGCGGATAAAGACGATGATGGTATAGAATCATAAATTTAGAAACATGGATGAGGCCTAGCGGGAAAGTCATATAAAAGAACGTACCTCGAAGGTGGTATGGAAACGATCGCATTCCTGTTATTGCTTTACTCTATACAGTTGATGCGTTGTGGGCTGCATTACATGCAAACAATTGCTCGTTCGTAAAAAATTTATATGACCCTTTTTGTAGAAAATTGTCCAATCTATAATTAGTTATACTACAATAATGGTCGTCCATTTAATAGACTGAAAAATATCCTCAGAAGGAATGTGTGTTACTTTTGACCTTAAAAAAGTATGTGCAGCCAGTATCATATCAACGGGATCTTCTTGCACATTACTTATAATGGTTAAGAAAATGTGTGTGCAAAAATCCATCTTGATTAGATTTTTTTGACAGATCCCGTTTTTCCGACTTATTTAAGTTTATTTTTTATTTTTTAGGCATCCTCATAACGCCAAATCAGGTTAAGCCATCTAACCAGCTGTATCTAGTAAATTCTTTTTCTTGAAAGCCATTTCCATAAAATTAAGCATAACAATTTACAAATTAATTAAAGTTAAACCGGCTCCCCACGATTTTGATAATTAAATACCATCGCTGATACTTTACAATAACTATGTATTACATTTAAATATTCTTTGTAATTAAATACAAATCTTTTTTTATTATCACAAATTTAAATCATATATACTATGAGCTAATGTGATGTTTATAATTATTAACATGAAGAGACCAACGATCCATCAGCTCTTATTCCTTCAAGAAGGTGGGGTTGATATATTATGCCGTCAGGTCGCAGAACCATTTTCGTCTTAATCTTCTGTGTTCACGTTGCTGATATAACTATAAGACCACATCGTTGAAAGGTTTTATAAGACAGCCCCTATGTGTGCCAGCTTGATCCCTAATTACATCGTGTACAGGACGTGTGTTGGTGTCTGTGTGTAGTGGAAGGATGGACATATACCAAGGAGCATCCATAAGATTTCTTAGAGTTTCCGATTAGAACCTCTGAACAATATCACTGTTCAAGCTTCTGGAACATCGCCACAGTTCACACCCGTAGATCCACATAAGGCGTAGAACTGTTTCGTACAGGAGTATCTTGTTATTTGGAGGAAGACACGATTTTCGCTCTAACAGCAGGTACATGTTCTTAATTTTTAAATGCATTTTCCGTTTTTAAGTGAATACACTATTTCTAAGGTAGTTTCCTATCCATCTGTAGAGTTAGCTATTTAACTCATTCAATATGAGGCATCATGATATAATAATGGTAATCGGTGGACAAGACCGTCTGGGTGTGGAAAATGTGACCTGAGCGGTTTTTATTACATTGACGTTACTATTTCATTCTTCCATGTGAGGCTTCTGTGTAAAATACTTGATGCAGTTTGAGAGTCTCTATCACAAGCAAGGATAGCTGTGTTGTGGGCAGTTGTTCCAATTACTGTATTCGGCGTATAATGAGGCTCTACATCCAATGAAGAAGCTTGGCCGGCAAGGGTTGTTCTCATACCTGCTTGTCATGTGGCAAATTTACGACAGGGGGTAATGTGGTTGGCAGCGCGCATTGTTACTTCTTGTTCATTCGAATGTAAGCATTTAATTATTTAAAGCGACCGCGTAGACTGCCCGCCATACATCGAGTCAGGATTTTGAACTCTCGAAATTACGTAACGAACTCCAGTGCTCTAATCAGTTGACCACGCAAGCGCACTGTATCCGGCACACTGGTCCCGTAACATTGCCTTGGGAGACGCCGTCTGTAATTGACAGGTATCACTTGAATAAGAGATAATATTGGAAAAATATTTTTAAGTTTGAATACGAGCCTACTACACCATACTGTGCCTTTTCAAACGCTTGGCTAATATCTACCGCTGAACAGTATATTTTGTATTCCAAGAATTTTTGCATTAAATAGATTATGGGGTCACATTGTTGTGGCTTTGTTTCTTCTGCGAATGCTTTGTCTCTTACAAGACGTAGGGACTTTCTCTACGCTATGTATTCGGTTGAAAAGACGTTTTTCCAATAATTTTGATATAACGGATAACAAACCAATCAGGTAGTATGTTCGTAATTCATTTGGCAGTCTGCTTCTAATACTATGGTGATTTGTTAGATCTTCATTTCTGGTGGCCAATGAATTGCGTTACATTGTGCTAGCAGCACTTTTTCTTCTCTTTCTCGAAACTTTTTGAGAATTTCTCCAGTTATAAGGTCATAGCCTGGAGCCTTGCGACGTTTTAGAAGCTTTATCGCGTTACGTAGTTAAATGAAACTCTAAAAATAGCAAACCTCTTCTTTTTATTAATGGATACTATAAAATACCTGCAAGATATTCTGCGTTCTACTAGGTTATTCATTGATAAGTAAATACAGTATTATTTAAAAAATTTATCAATTATTCTTGATTTTGCTCTTTTAGTGATACCCAACAAAACTACTTTACTAACACAATTTAAAAAAAATTTCACCTTTGCCAATATGATCAGAATTTAGAAGACTTAATTTAATATTTGCTTGAATTAAACTCAATATTTTATATCATTTAATTATACGCTTGTATGATTATTGTAAAAATTGATCAGCAAAATAATTACTTAATTTAAATTGCAATCGTAGTATTGTATTTTTTGTGACAAATGGGGGGCGTTACGAGTTTGTTTATACTTTTTCTATACAAAAAGATGTATTACAGATATAGAGTCTTTAGAAGGATCAATCTGTGGTTTACAAAACTAGTTAAATCTCTTTAGTTGACATTTTATAATTGATTTACTTTTCGTATAATTTATATGCTGTTTAGTGAAGTGGAGGTGGTCCCTTATTTAACCTGTATTATGTATCCTTGTACCGTAGTGGTGGATTTTAAATTTGTTTAGATTTTCGTAATAGGTAGCGTTCGAAGTACCTTGCATTGAGCTTGAGTTTTATTTTCAAATTGTTAACGGAATTTTTTGAAGTCTTCGCTGATGCAAGAACTACTGATTCTGGAGTACCAGCGCAAGCAATCCTGAACAGGAAATATTATTTAAAATTTAGTATTCTGTAAAGGTGGCCCTAAGTGCATTGTGTGGTCAAATCAATTAGTAAAGTGCTGTCTGAATGTATAAGTAGGTGAATTTATTTATATTCAAACATTCTGCTACTCAGGGTTAGCACAAAGCTCTTAGATTTTCCTTTTCGTATTCATCTTTTTTTTATTCTTTAGTGTACTATTTTGCTTGTGCTGTTGATTTTGTTTACTTGGGAATGCATTATTCAAGATGAACAAAATCATTTGATCTTTTTTCCTGTAGTGCGATCTTGGAGATTAAGCTTATACGTTTGTTTAAGAAGGTCATCTGTATATTTTAAATAAGCAGGATGTTGGGACAACTACTATACACTCAGTTCAGAAGCGAACGATTGTATAACAATTAAAATAATAGCCATAAATATCTTGAACGTTATTTTTACATTTTTAAAATTTCAAATTGCCCTTATTTGATAATATATACACTGGCGCTGTCACTTTACACGCACAAGACAGGCGTAGGAGGGAAGGTCGCTACGTCTCGTAAGAGATAAAGCACTCGAAAAAGAATAGTATATATAGGGATTATTATGGCTAATCATAAAAATATGGACGCTAGAGCAGATTTAATAATAACCAGAACTTATATTATTAGTTCTTCCTTGGGTAATTGTATTGACCAATACCTGCGGGTTTCGATATTAGGATGCAATAGTTACATCAATTTCATGTTACATGTGTATTGTTGGGATTCCTAATACAATAATATATTGCTGTGTTACAACATGCTCCAATTTAGATTTCTTAACCTATTGCTAATTCTAATAAAGCTAATTTACGCTACCCTGTATAAAATGAATTGTTTAATCACACATAATTCAAATACGAAGTAAATGTTTGTTTCCTATCCAGGAATTTGGTCCTTTGTTTCTGTGTAACTTGACTTTCAGGTTTCAAAACAGGTTGTTTTGTTGCTTTTCATCTTTAGGAAAGCATAGAGGATAGTTTTCAATCTTATCTGTGCATTCTTGAGCTGT
This sequence comes from Limonius californicus, assembly GCA_014611495.1. Classification (NCBI taxonomy): domain Eukaryota; kingdom Metazoa; phylum Arthropoda; class Insecta; order Coleoptera; family Elateridae; genus Limonius; species Limonius californicus. The sequence goes on along the minus strand of JABXWE010009600.1, from coordinate 5,207 downwards.
ATTTCACAAATATTAGTAAAAACATAATAGTTTTGGCAGCAAGATACAATAATATTAATTTGTGAATGTAATACTTTCCTTTAGAGAAAAATATTGAAAATATTGTTCTTATGTATGTAAGGAAGGTTTGTGTTAATTTCTATTATCTTTGAATATGTTTATAATAATTTATTTAATTAATTGCAAAATTAATTGTCACCTTTTTTATGCTTTATTGGAAATAGGTTGTGTAAGATATCAATACTTGAGAAAATTTGCAAGGAACATTTTGGTGTTTTCCTTTTTTATGTAACTCTATTTATAAGGGAGATATTGTAGTTTATAGAACTTTGTGATTATTTTAGTTAATTTAGATATGCAATTGGATGGGAGGAACCCTTTGGAGTTGACATAAAAAATTGAAAATTTTGTTCGGTATCATTGCAACGGAAAAGAATTTGTGATCATTTTTTGGTACAAAAACAAGTTGGTTGCATTTTATCTGTTAAGCTGGAAGTATGTCTTCTTGCAGCTAAAATTATTATATTTTATGTCGGAGTTTGTTCCCCGTTTATCTTCGATATAAAGTGTTGTTTTCCTCTGCGTGTGTGAAATATCGAATTTTATCGAGAAAATTACGTTTTTTTGGCAATAATTGAAAGTTGGCGTGGGTTTGGTCCCCATTTGTTTTAGAAGCGTCATTCGTTAGCGTGCTGTTTCGATTTGACTAGTACAAATTTTAATGTCATCGAAATATAATTAAATGTCATTATTCTGCATGAAATAATGAAATACATATTTTTAATTACAACCAGTAAGGATAAAACAAGGAAGTTCATCGATATAAAAAGTACTATAAAATAAAAGGATGTTCGTCGAAACAAAAAGTGCCATAATTATAAACTATTGGATCCTTAAGAATATATCTAACTGAAAATCAATTTTGAGGTTAGATGTGTGGATTTCGCTTTTAGCTATCCAAAAGACAATTACTAGTAATTTAAAATTGGGAAAGCACTTACCTGCGTACATCTGATTGCTGTTTCCAGTGTTGGGACATCATCAACTGCAGTTATCCACGAATTTTTACAAAAATGCCCAGGACAACGCACCTGCCGTACAACTAACCACGAGCTGCATACGAGATGGAGATTGCACCGCAACATTTGAATTATTAAAAAACAGGTACGAGGTTAAAGTTCCAACAAAAAAATTAAAAGAACAAATAAATTAATACCTTGTAGTTGTTTATTGTATTTAATTTTGTATAGTAAAATTTTATTTATATGTTTTTGTTAAGGGAAGGCATAGATAATTGTGATATGACAACGATAATTGAAATTTTTAATTGGTTTTCCCTATGTTTTCTTTTGTTGTACATGTTTCTTGCCAGCCAGAAAAGTTATGTAGAACGACCAATCGTAGCAGCTTGCCCGAGATCAGCTTAAAAGGTTTGTGAAAATATTTGACTTGTGTTGGTTAAACAATTTAGTAATTTGTGTAAATGTTTAATATCCCTATAGGAAAGGATATCTTGCTTAAGAATTTAATTTGTGTATGGCGCCCAACATAGTAACTTTAACAGGCACAATTTCGTTTCCTGTATTACTATTTGACATGCAGTATTTATTTTATTTAAAACCTCATAGTATTATTATAACTAGCTATATCTCAGCAATATATTCCTCTATTTCGTAATGACAGTTGCAACATATTACATAGAAAAATTTGTACATCTAGATATAAAATTGTAGCAGAATCCAAATTAGTCAGTAATTAGTAAATTAATTAATAAATTAATGATGATCAGTGTGGTGGTAGCCCAGTTGGTAGAACACTCGCTTCGAAACCTAAGCATTGCTATACAGATTTATAAAAATCTTGCCTGCAACCCACCACACACCTGAGCAGGAACACGTGGCACAGAAGAGGCCGATGCCAAGCAGTGGGACAAAACGGTTGTTAATGAGATGATGATATCCATATAACATCATCCACGAAATGAGGTGTCGTTGTTTTTGATTAGGTCCTTTCCATGTATGTACTGTAAAAGCTGGCTCATACGTGTACATTTATAGACAAGTTTCATATTCTTCTCTTCTTTTTATATCCGTTGATGATTTGGACTAATATCCCTTCCAATTTTTCTATAACTTTTTCTCCGATAGCTGCCGCGCTGGCTACATAGAAAGTGAAGGTATTTGACTCATTTATAGGTTGACAGAAAGTTTTCTTGGGGAAGCGCGCTCTTATTTTGTCCAAATTTGGGTAAATGTTGTACGGTGAATAAGTGCATAGGGATTTGAAACCAATAATACAATAATACTATGAGATCAAATAATTTTCAAATTAGGGAGGGATATGAAATGAAAATGAAATATGATATGCCAATTAAAACAATTAAATTAAAATAATACACTCACCTCTCAAAATCTGGTTGATGCAATTACTTTGTTGTTTGTTTACTTTTTAAAACGGATTTTATTGCAACGAGATACCATTTGAGGTTACGTTTTCTTTGTTTGTGTCTACATTCAAAGAAATAAACACAAGGTACGTACATGACAGCTACGACATGCGTTGTAGCACTCACAGCCAACCCTAATTAGAAAACTTTTGATCGCCCGTTATTAGGTCTAATTAATATTTACATCTACTCAGTTTATTATTTTATCTGATTTAAACTAATGTTTGAACATTGATAACAATTATTCTTTATCAGCTAAAGATATTCAGTAACATTTTGTATATATGGTGTTACGCTACGTATATTTTATGCTGTACAATATTTTTATTATACCTAGACTTATTAGGTACATTTGTAGTGTAATTAGTTTAGAGGTATTCCAACCATCGATTTACTGGATCAAATTACAAATAATAAAAGGTAGCCTCCTAGCTTACGTTCGGTTAACAGACTTCCGGCATTAGCGGCATTATTAATTGATTAAATCGAAGGTTTATATAATTTTGATTTTGTATTGCACAAAAGACGCTTTGTAAGAATTATATTTCCTTATTTACTGAATATTTCACGCCTGAGAAAAGTAGTAAGTTAGTATTCAAATATTTTAGTGTAGGAGTATTTACTAAGTTTTATATACTTTACGCGCTTATACCTCTTCGGGTTTTTGTGTTTACGCATATATTTTACACCCACACTTTTAATATCCCTTAACGACCAGACGAATGTTACTGCATTGTGTAAATTTATGCGCCACTAGAATTCGTCTTTATAAGAATTTATATATTAAAAGTGTTTATTAATTTTTTCTATATCTTTGTAAGAATGCTTTCACATAGATCTAGAATTGTATTTTCTACTTTACATGCTTTTTAAGAAACTGCCATTCTTGTTTATTTTTAGTCTTTCGACACATGTGACTATTATACAATTATTGGTTGTTCTTGTACTTCTTCATTTTAGTATTTGTACTGCTTAGGATACCCTTCGTTTTCAATACTGTCGCCTTCATGAAACATATCTAAATTTGCGTAGGCTGGGTTAGACATTAAAGATTTACTGTTATATCTATGTAGTAGCTAGGGCGTTGCATTTTACATAAGGACATTATGATCTATAATTTTACAAGTTTCTATATACCAAAGATATGTATGTACTCACATCAGCTGACGTTATTTATAAAGTTTCAAGCAATAGTAGAAGACTGAGAAAACCTAAAACTCCTTAGCGGAACACGCTGGGGAAGCCTCACCGCGGGAATTTTATATAAGGTGAATGTCCCGAAGTTTGACACTGTACGAGGGGTTTCAACTTCATAAAGCGGTAAAACATAAATATTTACTTTAAGTTGACGACAAAAGCTTTTCAGTATATTTTGAATACATAAAATATGTATCACATGCATTGGCAAGGTCTTAGTAATAAAGTTAAAACAATATTGTAAAATATTGTGTTGCGTTTTTATAAATATGGTGCATGCATACTCAAAAGCCTGACAGTGTGTCATTTATACAGCTGGGATTTTTAGGTGTGAAAAAAACAAAAAATAGTTAGGTTTATAGATACTAAAAAATTAAAAATAGGTATAATACTTTTCAAATTAGGTGCAAAAAAATTATATTTAGGTATAGAAAAGTATTACCAAAAAATTTAAAAAACTTTTATTTGGCAACACAAGTAGGTACCTACATTAAACATTAAAATTCAAACTCACTTTTTGATTAAGAGAATGTCTCTTATCGATTAAAATATTCTTGTACAAAGAAAATGACGGTTCTACATCGCACCATCTAACCGGTACAAATTTAAAAATTTGCTGCGTCATTGGTAGTCACACCTTCAGGTAAAGGTATATTTTCCCCTGCATAAATTTTACTCAAAAAATCAATCACATTAAATCCTGGATTCCTTTTAATGACATCCTGAAGTTTTTTCTGTACAACACACCCAACTTTTCCATCATATAATTGCAACTGGGACTTAACATTATTGAATATTTGCATTGAACCTTTAAGTGGCAAACCTACTGATTCTAATTTCGTTATGCTGTCGGCAAGAATTTTAAAATTACTAGAAATATATACTAGTTGGGTCTGTATATCAGGATTACCGAAAAGTTCTTGAGTTTATTTGATGCAGATAGCAGAATACGGATCAGTTGAAACAGTTGTTTAATGTTTTGCTAAAGTCGTTCTATCTGGAATAGCTCTATCACAATACTTTTGCAAAATTCTTTAAATTGTGCACAATCCAACTTGGCCTACGGTATATTTGCAGATACAAACGCCTTACACATGTACAAATAGAAAACTGAGGTTTCATTTGAAGATAGAGATTCATTGATCTGTCGCTGATTTTCAGGTTTCTGAATAGCTTCCTTCTGATTTTTGCTCTCTTCGTGTTGAGATAAATGTGATTTTTGTTCAAAAGGAATCTATCATATCATAAGAAAATTCACATTACTACACAAAAACTTAACCTTACTTTTTCAACACCCTCAATATCTAGCAGTTTTAAACAAACACGACAAAATATCTGGTCACCATCCAAACGAAATACCGTTTCTTTGCCTTTTATCCATTCCTTCACGCGTATTATCCTCTTTATTATATTTTTGGGCATTTTTTGGACACGAACTGACTAGGACACAAGGAAATAAACAAACTCTCGTCAACAATGTGAAATTGTGAAGTTGTTAACTGGCTACCGACTGCCATAGCTACAACGGTATGGGATAGTGGCGGAGTTTCATTTACCGCAGAAG
>JABXWE010009596.1:0-29881 GCA_014611495.1 Limonius californicus | reverse complement strand
TATATCTACAATAGTTAAAATTGCAAGTTGCAGAGGTATAATAATTGAAAATTTAATTTATTTGTTTGATATTTTAATTATCTCTTAAGCTATCCTGATCGAGTAGATTATAACAATATATAGTATATATTTCTTTCACAAAACTTTTTTTATTCGATATTCTATTTAGTTCTACATCAATCAATAATTCTGGTGCTGGTTTCTGGATTCTGTTATTCTTCCGGTCCTGGATTCGGTCTGGATTCTGGTCCTGGTGTTTTCCAAGTCCTGGATTCTGGATCGACAGGTTCTGATACTGGTTCTATTCTTTTTCCGGTCCCTGCTCTTCGGGCGCCATGTAACGTTCCGCCCGGTGGCTTATACGGGGCGCGAACGCTCCAACATTTATAACCTGGGTAGTCTCTCGAGTTGTCCAGAATTCAATTATAAGTGCTTGGAAAAATAAATTTATTAACTCTTACGTAATGGGATATGTACAAAAATTAAATAAATATTAAATTCGAATTAATTATTAACAAATCAAATATATGTCTCCGCCATTGGTTTTGTCGGTAGGGCCAATGGCTCGTACCTCCTGGTCGGTGGAATGATTGCGAACTGGCTCTAGTAGTTACAACAGCTTCTCAAGTGGACAAAATGTCCACAGCTGTCACCTGTACTAATCAAACATAAACAAACCAATTAGTTTTAATTTGATGATACCAAGGAATATAATTTCCTTGCGAGCGGATCAACATTATCGGGATTATTAACAGTGAATGTTAAACTTTCCAGTTTAAGAATTTATACTTAATCAGTGGGGAAATTTTCCCCGCTTAAAACAATGCGAACTTTCTTAAACGCCAGTGACAATTTCTGTACCGAGATTCACCTGTGTCTCATTCGATGCAAATAGCTTCAGAATAAACAATCTGTGTGTATTGAATTGCAAACTTTACGGTAATAAATCTTCAAACAGGAGATTTTTAAGTAAATCAGTTTTCCTGGAAGTTAAAACTCAACCTACGCGGTTTTAACAGTGCAGTGGTGTATCGATAATTCAACCTTGCTCTGCGTAAATATTACTCGGATCGGATTCTGACTTTTACAGTGAAAATATCGGGCACACGGACAATGCACTCTAATTAGTTGGCTAAAAATTCTCCAGCCTGCTAACGAGAATGGGGCTCATTTCCCAACAAATTTGCACAAAATTACTCTTGGACGGAATTTACACATTGCTTTGAACTGTTCAAAATACTCCAAATCAATTCAAATCTTGGAGTTCCGTTCTGACCGCGACAGCGCGAGGTCGATATTCAAGAGACCAAGTGCATCTTATCACGATTTAAACTTTTTACCGTGACCAGACGTGAATATAATACACAAGTTACAATAGATAAAGTGATACTGACCTTAATATACAGGTATTTACAAATATTGCATTTAAAACTAAACTTCTGACTACAGGGGTTTAACAAAATAAGTCATTATGTACACTGATAACCTAACCAATGATATCCCATCCCAAAATACACAACCCTCCCACAACGCAGAAACGAATAACAGTGCAAAAACCTTCGCTCATGTTACTAATGAACAAATTAGTTTCCCCAAAAAGGACCAAGCTATTATTATTAACAGACTAGAAGGAGTCTATCTTAAAGAATACATTTTAGCAATTGGCAACATAGTTGGTCCCACAAACATTATCTTCGCCTCCAAGATTTCAAATAACAGGATTTGTATCTATTTAAAGCAGAAAGCACTCGTAGACCAGCTTGCAATAAAACACAAAATAATAACGATCTAAGATCTCCAGACAACGCTACGTCCACTAGTTACACCAGCCCAAAGGATTATAATATCGAATGTCTGCCCCTCCATACCACATGACCATATAAAAAACGTCCTACAAGAAGTTGGCCTTAAAATTCTATCACCAGTAACCTTTTTAAAAGCAGGAATGGATGAAAAAGAATACAGTCACATTTTAAGCTTTAGGAGACAAGTATATATTGAACCATTAAAAGAAAACTCGCTCCCACCATCTTTACTGATTACATTTGAAGGCACAGACTATAGAATATTCTTCTCAACGAACACACCATGTTTTATATGTCGTCAAGTGGGACATATAGCAGAAAAATGCCCAAACCAAAGTACTAGAGAAAATCCCACCATTCTCCCCGTCACCCCAAATAAACGAAGTCTATCATTGACAACAATAGAATCTCCTGATGCAGAAGAAACAAATCTCGAAGAATTCCCACTCAATATGCCACGCACCACATCTACTACAGAAATTTTTACTCAGGCTGAGATGTCACAGAATACGACGAAATCAAAATCTGATAAAAATAAGCGGCCCAAAATACTTAAAAATAATGACCCAGTAGGGGAAAACCTAACACTAGAAGAAAGTCTCCTCCCGATTAAAGATATAATTGAACTAACACCACATAGTTATCCAGTCAATTACACTGAATTTAAAGATTTCTTAGGAAAAACATACGGCTCGTCAGATCCTCTCATAATATCTAAACAATATACAAATAATACGACAAATCTAATAAACATGATGAAAGATTTATATCCCAGCCTAGAAAAACAAGTCATAAAAGCCAGATTCACAAGAATTATTAAAAAAAATGCAACTACAGTTAATGGCAGAATGGGAACAGACACATCCTGATCAACCCAACACAGACCCAGAAGAAACATATTAATCAGCAACTAGTGAACTGCTAAAAATTATTTAATTTAATTGTGACGGTTTCTATCAGCGACTACGCGATATACAACGACTACTATTGGATTATCAACCAAATGTTATATGCCTACAGGAAACCCACTTAAAACCTGACAAAAACGCCTATATAAAAGGCTATGAAACTTTCAGTAGAAGCCGTCAAACCCAACATGCAAGTGGAGGTGTTACCATATTCGTTAAGCAAAATTTATTCTCCAAACAAATCTCAATAACATCTAACCTGGAAGTTATTGCAGTCGAAATACACGCGCCCCAACAATATTATATCTGCAATGTATACATTCCCCCAAACTACCAACTAACCCTCGAAGAAGTAAAGGATATTGTAAACAGCCTTCCGAAACCGTACATAATAGTTGGAGACTTCAATTCACATAACCCTCTTTGGGGCAGCACAACAACAAACAGTAAAGGAAAAATAATTGAAAAAATACTAGAGGACGACAATATTGTACTACTAAATGATGGCCACCCCACTCACTTTGACAGTAAAACAAATAAATTCTCTGCTATAGACTTATCACTGTGTAATGCTACATTGAAACCATTAATCACGTGGACGACTCTAACATATTTATATGGAAGTGACCATCACCCTATCCTATTGGACCTAAATTATAACGAAAATGAACCGGTAATAATAAAGAAATGGAATATATCAGAAGCAAATTGGATATTATACTCCGACAGTGTACATACCAACAATATCACATTTTCAACAGAACTAGATATCGATACCAATACAGAACAAATCACGAATACAATTATAAATGCTGCCAGTATAGCTATCCCTATAAAACAAATTCATGCCCAGCCAAAATATAAAGTACCATGGTGGAATAGCGAGTGTAAAGAAGCTATTAAAAAGAAGAATCAGGCGTTCAACAAATACGTAAAAAGAAGAATTATAGAAACACTTATTGAATTTAGAAAAGCGAGAGCAATTGCTAGACAAATTATTAACAAAAACAAACAAAAATCATGGGAAAATTATGTAAATTCTATTAATTCAACAACATCAGTTAAAGAGGTGTGGAATAAAATCCGTGGTATCAAAGGCAGAAAAACCAACTTCAGCATTACAACTCTAAATATAAACGATCAATTAAAACTTACCGAACAAGAAATAGCAGATTCTCTCAGTCTGACATTTGCACAAATATCCAGCTCTGAAAACTACAATCAAACTTTTATAAACATAAAGAAAGAAGCTGAAAAACTACCAATGAATACATCAACATATAACCATAATGAACTCTACAATGATGTTATGTTCATTTAATTCACTATTCTATTTTTGGTAAATCTATAATTCTAACTACGTTTTCTAACTCAATGGTTTAACTACGTTTTAATTCTGAAGTTTCATCGACGCCAAGATTCTTGTAATCAGCATCAAAAATTTAACCTCGGTTTTTCCCCTTTACAATGCTTCTTTTGTCTCAATGCTTCCAAATACTCTAGTTTTTACAACGTCATGTCTGCAGGCAAATGTTCGAAAAAACTTCCAAACTGCAGCGTTGCATTTTGTCCGCCCATCAGCGGCCAAATTTTCCCTCCCCGCGACAGTCGGCTAGCGGACCCGAATGTAGACGCACATACACTGTGGGTGCAAACTATTCGTGACATTATTGGTGCCGTATCGTTTTCGTTCTTGTGAACCAGAATTACGACCGTTAGTGTCGGATCTAAACCAGTCACGATAGACAATTGCAAAAGTTAGGGAACCCTGAGTGTTCTCTTCTCGTTCTAAACGGATATAAAGGCCCATCTACAATCTCCCGGCGAAGCCCACCGCTTGAGCCCATCTGTGCCGTCCTCGACGCTGGAAGTTCCGCCTAGCTGACCGACCCTCTTACTACTCCCCCTGACAGCTACAACCCTTCAAAGCCTACCTGGGTAATTCTACAACGCGCAAGGTAAAAGCAACTTTGTACCTCGCTTGTATGTTATCAGTGCAAAAGAACTCAGTGCATTTTCTTGGTGCAATAAAGACTTCGGTGTCCGACCTACATTTCATGCTTGCAATTTAAGGCTAAGCAACATCAAGTTGCATAATCCATATTTATACCACTCCACTTGATTATTTTAATGTCAATGTCAAAATGTATTTGTGCATGTTTTTATGTGAGCTCTACGGATACTGGTAAACGCAGTTGAATGCCTAAATGTCGTAAGCCAGTCCCGGAGAGAAAATCATTCAGGGCGCTCCGAAAACTCTGTCTATTAATTTTAACCTATACTGTGGATCGAATCTGGTCCTTATTTACTCATTTTGTTGTATCCGGACCTTCAGTCCAAAAACTTGTTTCTATTTCTTAATATATGCTTATAATTTTTATCGCGACTTATTATTGTACACCCTGTATGTAAAGAGAGACCCAGGAAGGTAAGAATAGAACATCCCGTAAGATAGCAGGCTTTCGCCCTCTTCCCGAAGGCTCTGTATCATTGATACAGGAAGAGGTGGCGCCCATACTTTCTTCGACGTACCCTGTATAAGACTTCGAACTTTTACTTTCCCTCTTATGAGCAAACTCTCGAGAACCACCCCTCCTTCGACTGAGCTACTGAGAGCAACTGCCGTTTTGCTGCGCTAAAACGAGGAACTTCTGCAGGTTTGTATTAAGATTTCTTATTCCGACGCACCCTGTAGAAAAGCTTCGTTTGACCCGTAACAATGAACAATTTAGATTAGATGAATTAGAGTACTCTCTATCTAACACCAAATCCTCTTCCCCAGGACCAGACACAATCCATTATGAAATGTTGAAGTACCTACCTCACTCATCTAAATCTGTACTCCTGGATTTTTATAATTATAGATGGATCAAAAACGTCTTCTCTTCCCAAAATCATGGAAAAAATCCACTATAATCCCTATCCTCAAACCATCAAAAGATAAAACACTACCAACAAGTTATCGCCCTATATCTCTTACTAACACCATGTGTAAGATCTTAGAAACGATAGTGAATCGAAGATTAATGTGGTACCTGAAGAATAAAAAGAAAATCTATGCAGCTCAAAGTGGTTTTCGGAAAGGACACTGTACCCTCGATCATATTAGTACACTAGAAATGGAAATCAAAAATGCGTTCATAAACAAACAAAGTCTGATAGCTGTATTTTTAGATCTAGAAAAAGCATATGGTACCGTATGGAGATACAAAATCATTAAAACTCTCATCAAACTGGGATTAACGGGAAATATAATCCAATTTATACAGAATTTCCTAACAGAAAGGATTTTTTCAGTAAAGTTGGGAAATACTTTTTCACAAATAAGGCAACAGGAGAATGGCATACCCCAAGGATCGATACTCAGTGTGTCCCTATTCCTAATAGCTGTAAACGACATAGTGGAGAATATCCAATCCCCAGTAAAATCACTTCTATACGCTGATGATCTGGTAATCTATAGTACAAATACAAATAAACAATTTCTCCAGAATGTATTACAGAAAAGTCTAAGACAGTTAGAGACATGGAGCAACACAAATGGACCACGAATATCAGATACAAAATCTAAGTGTATCCATTTTTCACGAAAACACAACATAACAGACCCCACACTTACATATAATAACAAACCATTACAATATGTTACGCACTTCCGTTACCTAGGCTTGACATTAGACAAGAAACTAACATGGGTACCGCACATAATACAACTCAAAAATGATTGTAAAAGGAGCATAGATGTGATGAAAACAATATCCCGTTACAGATGGGGTGCCACCAAACAAACCCTAATAAAGTTATTCAACTCCCTAATCAGATCAAAATTGGATTATGCATGCTTTATTTATGGAGGTGTCAAAGCCAATATTCTCAAAACAATAGATGCAGTATATAACAATGGGCTTCGTATTGCCATTGGTTGCCTTCGTACCAGTCCACTACAAAGTATCTACGTCGAAGCGGGACAATTACCCCCTGACGAGACGAGACCAACACCTCCTGAATTTCACCCTTTCTATCCTCAGTAATCCTCAACATCCTAATTATAAATCAATTAAAAAGAATGACTTCCAAAACCTATATCGACTACACCCCAAAGCTATTCCACCATACAACATTCGTGCAGATACAATCCGGAAAAAAACTAGAAATAGAAACATACAACCTTTTTTGAAACTCCACCATGGAAAACGCATAAACCCCAAATAAATCTTGAACTAACTAAATACCCAAAAGAAAGTACGAACCCGTCAGTTTATAAAATTAAACTAAATGAAATCATTAGAGCCCACCCAAACCACCACTGCATGTATATAGATGGTTCCAAAGTAAATAAGAACATAGGTTGTGCCTACATCTGTGATAAATACAGCCTGAGTCAAAAGATGCGGGTTTTAATATATTTTTGCTATTTGCGAATATAGGTAAAAAAGTTACTAATAAAAGTTGTGTGAACCGACACGTACTATACATCGAAATATGAAAATCTTATACAGGGTGTCCCATAAAAAAATTATTTATAAGATAATACTTTTCTTAAATGGAATGCCCCATATTTTTTTATCTTAATGGAAAGACAATTTAATTCTCAACAAAAAATCTAAATAACTTTTTACTGTAAATGCCACAGTTTTCGAGAAAGAAAATGATAGATATTGTCATACAGCTCGTGCGCTCACGGTCCACACGCAAATAAGTGAATCGTAGGCGCGATGAAAAACAAATGAAGTTGACATGTGTAGTATTCAGTTTTATTACACAAATTACATACATGTTTAAAACAAATGAAGATGTCAAATTATTAACGAGACAATTAATAATTTATTTGAATAAAACCTTAAAATACATAAATATTAACTAAAACGGTTTCAAATTGTTAATAACAAAAGCCTATTCAAATAATATTTAACTAAACAAAAGAATGAACTACGTTAAGAACTGCTCAAAATGGCGCCCTTCCTTTTCAATACACATATTCAATCGTTTATTTAATGATAACATCGCCCTTATGACAAAACCTTCGTTCATCTCTGCAATTACTGTTTGTATGCGCTGTTGCATGTTTTCAACGGTTGTTGGTTCTGTTTGGTATACTTTGCATTTGATATATCCCCATAGAAAATAGTTCATGGGTGTCATGTCAGGTGATCTGGGCGGCCCCGCTACAGGTCCTCTACGCCCAATCCAACAATTTGGATACTGCTTGTTTAAATAATCTGGCACTGGTAAAGAGAAGTGTGCGGGAGCACCGTCTTGTTGCCACCATAAATTATTTCGTAGATCAGCCGGTAGATTATTAATAAGATCTTGAATATCATATTGTAAGAGGGCTAAATAGTTCTCTCCGTTCAATCGATTATCAAAGAAAATAGGTCGAACAATTCTGTCCCATATGATTTCACACCATACATTTAGAGACCATCGGTGCTGGTTTCGTCGATCCCCAATCCAATGCGGATTGACGTCGCTATAATAATGCATATTGTGCCTTATTACAGTTCCATCATTTTTGAATGTAGCCTCATCCGTAAACAAAACATTTTGGAAGAAAAATTGGTTTTCTTGAAGGATCCGCAAGCCCCATTCTGCAAACTGGATTCTTAATTCATAAACATTTTGAGATAATTCTTGATGCACTATCATCATCTGCGAAAGAAATTCAATATTTACAGCTGAACTGATGGCAATAGATAAAGCAATTGAATTTATTCGACATGACAAACATAATGAATACATTATTTTGTCCGACTGTTTAAGTGCATTGCAATCATTATCAAACATCTTTAATGAAAACACCTATGTCAGACGATTAATAAACCAATTAACGATAATAAAAGAAAATTCCAGAAATATACTATTTCTATGGATTCCCTCACATATTGGTATCAAACAAAATGAAGCTGTAGACAAATTGACAAAACAAGCAGCCACAAAACCTGAAACCGATGACAATATAGAAATGTCAGAAGACCTGAAGAAATTTCAGAAATATAAGATAAAAGAAATATGGGAGCAACGATGGAGAGGACTGCAGCAAAATAAGCTACGACACCTACAAGAATCCACAGAAGAATGGATACCAAAGCTGCAACTAAACAGAAGACATGAAGTTACAATGACAAGATTACGAATTGGACACACACGCATATCCCATGGACATCTTCTTCGAGGCCAGGAACCTGAAAAGTGTGATACGTGTAATGTTCCTATAAGTGTTATTCATCTTCTTTGTGAGTGCCCAAAATATAAAACAGAAAGACTAAAATACGATATCAAAGATCATTTAAACAGTGTACTAGATAATACGAAGAAATCACTACAAAATCTTATAAATTTTCTAACAGAAACTAAATTAATTAATAAAATATAATGTACTAACTATTCTAAGGTAATCTAGATCAATGTAAATGTTTTTTTTTGCCTATGTGTCAAAAACCATAGTAGTTACGGCACATTAATTATTTAATAAAAAAAAAAAGCAAATCTTCTAGCGAGACTTACAAAAATTTGACGGCTTGTGAAATTTCTCCACAAATTACGACAAACCTTGTACAGGGTGTTCAACTAATAACAACAGTAACTCTTACGGCTTATTAACCCCGATGATTCAGACACCAACCTTATAAGCCATAATAATCTTTATACAGAATTTTCTATTGATCTTAACCGTTTCAAACAACGGCACAAGAGCAATAAAAACGTCTGTCACAGGGAAAACGGACTACTGGGCACTCAAATGAACAAGCAAAGCAAGTTAAATATTTATATCCACTAACTTCACTGTCAAAATGTGCTAGAAATCCAACGATTTCGAACGGCGGTATAATTTAACAAATTACTCCGACAGCTATCTACGGTCGACGCACACTGGCTCGTTCAGCTTCGGAATGTGTAACTGGAAACTCAAAATTATTAAATTTGTTAATACAACGGCAAAACACTGGAAAATTATTAATTCACTTTCGGGTAAGTATACGGACTTAATCAACGGATTTTACTAGACTGGTTAATTTCAGGAACGGATTTTCAACACTAGGATCTTTTAAGAATACTCTTAAAAGAAGGCTGAGGAAAATTTTCTGACTTTTGATGAAATCAAGAGCTAAGAAATAAAATTATTTCAAATGGCCGCGCTGGTGGTTTTATACTGGCCAATTCTCGATTTCCGTCATGCGCGCACCCCCCTCTGGTGCAGAGAGGGACCCGTGTTCTGGAACATTCCGCGTCACGGCTGCGGCAGATGTTTGTTATTGGTTTCTTATCTCCAAAATGTTGAACCTTCGTGTAATTGGTAATTAAACACCAAATATTCACTTTTCACCATTTTGGCGCGTTACAAGATGGGGATCTTACAAGCCATGAAAATATGTTTTACCACAGGAGGCTGTATCTGTAGCAATGAACTTCATGAAAATCAAGAGAAACAAATCATTAATATTTTAGATGTTAACGTTGCGAACAGGTCCAGCAAAACAGATAAATTGAAGACTATTCTTCAAAGCATTATTTTTTTGTGGAGAAAAAATATACCACTTCGTGCTCATAAGATCAATTTGGATGTGACAGTAGCATCTGAAATCAATGAGGGTAATCTCAGGGAATTGATACGACACCGAATAGAAACTTGTGGAGATGATTCGGTTCTGAAAAATCATTTTGAAACGGCTACGAGCTGCACCAAATATTTGAGTGCCATGATTCAAAATGAGCTTATTTCCTGCTGTGGCGAAGAAATAATAAATTCTATAGTTAAGGAAATCAAGGAAACAGGGTACTACAGCATTATTTTTGATGAAACAACTGATGTAAGCAATAACCCCTAAATGTCATTTGTGATCCGGTATATGGACAAAAACTACGTTGAAAACTATGATGGTAGAACTCAAGAATCTGTTTTAACTGGCAAAATATTGGGGCAAACTGTCATTAAGTTTTTGAAAGGTATTGCTTTGCCCGAAGAAAAATGTGTGGGTATAGGAACTAATACTTGCAGTGTTATGTTATCGGACCAAAAAGAGGCTGTTTCTGAGATAACGAAAACATGCAGGAATCAAATGTCCATGTTATAACCACACATTGAATTTATCTATTTCCAAATGTAGTAATGTACAAGATATACGGAATGCGGTAGGTATCATCAAGGAAACTATCAACTTTTTCAAAAGTTCATCAAAAAGAAATCATGTGCTGAAATATTGCAATGATTTTCAACTCGTGAAGCTATGTGAAACGAGATGGTCAGAAAGACACCAAGCGGTATTAGTATTCAAGCTTTCGTTCCAGAATATTATCAAAGCCTTGCAACTTATATCTCAGTGGAAAGATACAGACTCTTCTTTTGAAATCACAATTATTGATGAATTCATTGCTTACTACAAAATTCATAACATCTTTGTTTTGTTTGGCTCATTTTCTAAGCTTAACAGAAAACTTGAGCAGAATTCTACAGAAAAAAACGCTTGATAGAAGTGTTGAACAAAAATTAGTTGAAGGTATAATTTCGGTATTAAAAAATAAAAGAGATAATCTCGATACTTGCTTCCATTCAATTTTCGAAGAAGTAAAAGAACTTCACGAAAAATTGGACATATCGATGCACCTTCCTAGAGTCAACGCAAGACAAATAAATAGGGCAAATGTTGTTACCAATGATGCTGAGGAATATTACAGAATCAACATATGCATCCCATTACTAGATAATGTTTTACATGTTCACATGTTCAATTTTTTTCTCTGCCATGGAAATCAATGGCCTGTTACCTTCTCTTATACTGAAGAGAAATCAAGCAGAAATGAAAAAAATGGCTGATAATTTGAGCCATTATTTACAGCCTTTCTTAAAAGAGAGTAGAGAGTATTGTGACGCCTAGTTGTATGACGGCGATAACAAAAATAATTCTTCACACAAATTCTCAAATAACGAAATCCTAAACAAGGTCCAGGTATCGAAGGCAAGGGTTCGACTAACTACAGTCGAAGAAGGGGTGGTTCAATGTAAGCCTAGGCGCCACCTGTTTAAAAAAAACCCTTTTCCCTTCGAAGATAACTTTGGATAAACAGGAATCTTCCTGGATGTGAACTTACCTTGCTTTATAATCTTACACTTACTCTCCAAGACAAAACAAAACACAATTTTTGACAGAAATCCCAATATATAATGATCAAACAACCAATTTCATTGATCAATACAAATACAAGTATCGATATGAATTATCAACATCATAACCAACAATCAAGAACACACCCCAATTATGTATCTGTATGTATATACAATCACATTTATGAATAAATAATAATGAACGGACCACAGTACGTTACTTTCTCTGATTTGAAAAGTTTACGCAGCACTGAACCCAAAATTCTAGGAAAACAATAATGCGTAGCTCCCTATTAAACTAAGAAGTAATAATCCACTTCTAACACAATATCAATCAATACCAGATACCGACTAGCATACTATATCTCGAGGCCTCGTATATGTAATAACTAGTTTAAATACCCCAATTAACTGGTATAGGCGTACGGACAAGGACGGATATACGCAAAATTTTCCCTTTTTAAATTGAATACTTAAATCAGAAATTTTCCTCGTAAACTGCAGACCATTTAACAAAATACAAAAGTGATTTAAATGTGAACCAATTCGTTTCCAAATAAAATATTTAACTAATTACAAAAATTGCTATCGAGTGTTCTAATATTTAAATCTAAATATTACTACGCAATTAAATAAGTTGTAGATATTCGTCTTGATAATACTGGAAATTCCATGGGCTTATCCACCCAACGCAGGTAAAATAAAAAGTAGACTCACAAACCTTGAACGTAGGTTATCTTTATCCGAAGTACTCGCTATACGCACACCTGTGCTGAGATTCCTTGCCTGGAAACTATCGGCTCGCTGAATTTCCCACGTCGTTATAAATTCGATCAGGTTCTGGATGTTTTTCCCCTCTTCCAGCTATCCTTTTGTTTAATGTCATGAGATGCCACTCATTCGGATACTGGTTAACCGCCTAAATAAATTCAACTGTCTTAGCAAAAGAACAAATGGAACAAGAACCTAGTTTAGCTTACCAAAAGATGTTAACTGGCAGAAAGAAAACTCTCTACAATGCACAAAAATTAGGATTACTCCTTGGGAACAGTTTACTAATGCACAACTGCGTTTAAACCTTCCCTTATAACTTGAAAATCCACAAAATTGGAAAACTTCCGGGTCGTAACGACCTTAAATAAAAATTCTAGTGTGCACTCGTCGAGATTTGAAAGCGTTCTCCCAAACCAGTTGACTGCGGACTTCAAAACCGAAATCGAAATGCGCGATCGATGCGCATTAATCCAAAATGAGAACAAAATTATTTGAATACGAAATATACACCACGCGTCAGAAATCACACGTTGCAGTATATTTTCAATAAATTGCAGCTAGAAATTGAGCTGAGGGGCGAAAATCTCAGAACAACCGAAGGGCCTATTCAAGAGAGTGCAATGAATGTTTTGAAAATGTGTGATAAAGACACTTTTCCGATCATCAATTTATCGTTACTTTTGATAACGGTCATGCCCGTAAGTGTAGCATCTACTGAACGTTTATTTTCTTCATTGAAACGCCTAAAAAATTACTTAAGATCGACTATGAGTCAAGAAAGGCTAGTAGGCTTAGCACTTTTACATTTCTATCGAGAATGTGAAATAGATTACCATGCAGTGCTAAATAGATTTGCTTCCCAGAAAAAGAGTAAATTAGAATTTATTTTATGAGCTCAATTCCTAAGGACTAAGGACCTGTAATCATTTTTATTTATGATTTTTATACTTTGTTACATAATATGTTTTTATTTATCCTTTCAGTCATTATCAGGCTTAGGATAAATATGCACTTAGAAGTTGGCAAAGGTGCACGTAAAATAGCGTAAATATGCACTTAAATATGCACTTCAAAAATTATTGTCGTTATAGTATAAACAAAAAGTAAGAGTCAGATAGATGCAAGAAATAATTTTTATTAACTAACATGCAAACACATACATTTATAAAAAGAAATAAATTGTCACAATTACCTATATATTTAATTAAATTAATAATAGAATAAAAATAAGAATAACAGTAGTACCTAATTAATTAATGTTAAGATAAAAACCGGAATCAGAATTTAAATGCTACTATTACATTTAATAATTACATGGTGTAATAAATGTTCAAAGGTAAATTTACGCCTGTTATCTGCAAGTATATTTTTGTATTCAGAAAACACTCTTTCGACATCGCACGAAACCATAGGAGCAAATTCTAACTTCATTATATCTGCAAGTATTAAATTAACAAGACTGTCATCAATTGTTGCCTTATCTTCTAACAAGTCACTAACGTTTTTGAGCTGGCGATAGCCACTGTTTTTTGAAACCACTGATTTTAAATTTTATAATTAAATCCTTTTTCTTTAGCACCCTCAAAGCACGAACTACTTCTTCTACTGTTTCGATGTTTGTTTTTATAGGAGTTCCTCTTCCTTGTAATTTGCAAATAGCAAATTGCTTGCAATAAAATATAATTCCTCGCGGACTCCTTTCTTCTTTAGAATGCATTGCGCATCTTTAATGCTTTGAGCTTCCTCGCTATCAAATTCATTCACTACGGTTTGTATAGTTTCAAAGTTTTCAGCGTAGTATTTGGCAGCTTCGATTTATGTTCCCCATTTTGTGATTACGGGTACAGGAGGAAGTGGTAGATTGTTGTAAAATTCTCTAAATTTTTGCTGACGGCTGGGTGCTTTCAAAAATACTTTTTTCACAGTGGATATTAAAGCATTCACGTCAGGATAAAGGGAGCGAACTAATTCTGCAACTCTGTGCAATCCATGAGCCATACAGGTAACATGTATCAGTTTGGAGTACAAAACTTTCAGGCCGGTTATAGCTTTGCATATATATGGGGCTGCATCCATACATACATACCACTAGCACCTGTTCATAAAGAATTCCTGATGGCCACAAAAGACTTAACGAATCGTTAAAAAACGCCGCAATTGTGAAATGGTTTGTATGGTCCAACACTTTCATCGTCAGTAAATACGATTTATTTTTTTCCTCCTTTAACCCCAAAACGCCAAACACAAAATTTGCAACGGCCCTGTTTTCCACATCGGTTGTCTCATCAAGTGAAAGCCAAATATTTTGAGAGTCTTTCACCTTCGCCCGCATTTGGTTTAATGTAGCAGCATACAATTCAGGAACGTAATTTTTTCTTAACGTTGACTCATCTGGTATATCTCTTTTCATGTACTTCTCGAAAAATTCGGTAAGTGTTGGGATTTGTAACTTGGCCATAGGTATATCGGCAGATATAAAGGCTTTACACAAATCATAATTAAATTCGGAATGTTTTGGCCCTGGCTTTGGCATTGCACTTATAATAATTGCTGCTGTTTATTCGCGGTTTTTCTATTTTTATTGCTAAGATGTTTTCCTGTTTGCATATGCTGAGTAATTTAAAATTTCTTTGTAGCCGATATTGTAATTTCACAACATTTGCAAATAGCACAGCACCATCGGTGGAAAAGTCTGGAAAATCATGCACAAACTGGTTCATAATTACACTTAAAGACCTTTTTTCTTTTCTCATTTTAACTTTTAACACTTTCACTTTACTGTTTTAATATTTCAATGTTAACGGTTCGATGAAAATTAGAGAACTAAGGATTTTACTATAAAATAAAAGTTAAGTAAGGTTGTTAGATATTTCCCAGAACATACTTTTTCCGTAAGTAGTTTGAGGTAGGTATTTAATTTAACAAAGGATAGGTTCCGCAAAAGGTACTTTTACCTGGCTTGCAAATTATTAGAAAGTGATGTAATCCGTAAGCCTCTCTTACTTAGTCATTCTAAGAATCTTTGAATTGTTGTGAATGTTTTTAAGGGGTTTTAGATGTAAAACAAGTATAAGTTTTACGCTGCCTGCTTTGAAAGTAGCTAAAAAATTGAAAACTGCCATTTTATGC
Source organism: Limonius californicus (assembly GCA_014611495.1). Classification (NCBI taxonomy): domain Eukaryota; kingdom Metazoa; phylum Arthropoda; class Insecta; order Coleoptera; family Elateridae; genus Limonius; species Limonius californicus. Next base: position 14,165 of record JABXWE010009596.1, on the reverse strand, counting down.
AAACTGAAAACAAATTTTCTATAAATATGCAATATTAGTTAGAAATGGTCAAAATATGCATTTATTGTATAAAATGTTAAAAATATGCATTTGCATATGCAAATATGCAAATGCATAATTATCCTAAGCCTGGTCATTATATAATAATATCAAAGACTATTTATAAATATAAATAGTCTTTGATAATATCCTATATATAATATCGTCTGTAATTTTCAATTACCCCTCCCAGAAAAAAACCTAGCGACGCCCTTGAACGCAGTGCAAAAGAGGCCGAAGGCAGTAACCTAACAATGCAGTATAATGCACGTAATGCAAAATGCGCCCTTAATTATGCTCAAGAAAACTGGTGTCGATTATAGCAAAGAATATAGATATCCATATTCTTTGATTATAGCTAACTCGGCGCGTGCAGCAATTTCAAACGCGCGCCAAGGGAACTGTGCTGTCATTGGTCGCTTAAAACCTATATGCTGTCACCGTCAGTGAAAGCAATTCTCGCCACAATAAATGCTAGCTTTACTTCATAATGGCAAAAAATTCCGATAATTTAAGCATTGTGAAGAAAGTTCTACATGCAGATAAATAGTCGGCGTTGTTTAGAAGTGGTAGTAAGGTATGTAACAGGTTTAGGTCCCAGAAACTCTGGTTATTAATTTTTTGATCCACCAACAAGCATTTTCCCTGTCATGGCGCTTGCTTTGGTTAAAAAATGTACACTTTCAGGTGTTTTCCATTTTCAAACGCGCCTTTGCGATTAAGTGAAATCGCTTATTGATTATTCGAAGAAAATGGAAGTTCCACAATTTACTGTTCCTAAAAGTGTAGGTAAGAAAAATAATTTTAGAGTGCACCGAATGGGACAAGTTTTTCATTTGATTGAATAGGTTGATACCCATTTTATTGTTGGGGTTTGCTTTAGTTTAAAACTACATTTGCGAACAGGTTCTAGCTAGACGCGAATTTTTTTGCGTTTGTATTAAATGCGTAAAAATAGTATAAGATCAAGGAGTAAGTGTGAACACATTTATAATAGTGAAATTTTAAATTAGTTAAACCTGGCACCCAAACATTACGTTTGAGTAAATTAAATTTTCCATAGGCTAATTTATATTAGCATGTGTTCAATTATGAAATAATCTCGACACTAGATAAGTATTTATTAGCACAAAATATACACTTATTTGTTACAGCTTATAATATTATACTAACCTTGCCCTTCTCTTACTGCCAATCTAACAGTTACCAACTTGGCAACTTACTATATTTTCACACAATCTAATTAAATTTTATTGTACTACTCCAACAGTATGTTATAAAGTAGGATGTAACTCCATAATAGATTGAAATTAGAAAATCAAAAAAATGTATAAACACAGTATAAGTATCCACGAATGCTGTAGCGAAACAAACTCGTGTCGGATCCTTTGATGTTCGTGGTGCCAAGTTTGCCGAGAACCGTTGGCAAGGGGCCATGTTGAAAAGTAGTATCTTCCTATTGATGCTCCAGCAAATTACATAGAAAGCATGCATTTGAAAGCTTTTAGTGGATTTAATGACAAACATCATTATTTTGCGAGAACCATGGACTGATTATTATATGTAGTAATTACTTTAAAAGTATTGATGTTAACGTTGAATGATAATTTCCACCAAATATCCAATTTTACAAGCGATTAAAAATGTAGGTTTCTATAAAATAAAACAAAATCTTCTTGTAATTACATAATTTAGGCTTCCCTCGAAGAAGGGTTCATGTAACGATTGATAAATTTTCAGGAATGAAAAAAAACGTTTTATTTGTCATGATTTATTATAAATTCGGTAATTCATGCTTAAAAGTGTGTTAATTCAAATTTAAATACAAGCATATACAGTATAATAAACGAAATATGAAAAATAACAACAATACGGACCATTAAAAGTTGTTTACGTTGAATAAGGGTTTATGTAATGGTGAATGAATTTTTATTAAAGGATTACAGGGATTTTTCATCCCCATACACTTTATTTTTTAAATAAAATTAAATCTAAGTGTTACTTTGTCTTCTTTTCTGTACACTTATCCGTTAAGTTCTCCTTTTTCTTGAATGTTATTTTTAAAGGTTTTTTTATAAAGTAATGGAAAATGTTAAAGCGCAGGTTGATTTACCTTCCTCTTGTTACAAATTTTGAAGGCAGTCCAAGGCTGAAGTGTATTGTGGCTGCAGCGAACATTGACTGTAGCTGGATCATCCGGGCTGTATGTACTGAATGATTTTTAGATTAGGATTTCTAGTAATGTTCTTCTCTGTAGCTGTTAAATCCTTAAAATCGTCCTGATAGAGCATTTTTACCTCAAAGGGTTTCGAATCTCGGGCACTCCCTATCTCATCTTTCCACATATCAGGAACAAACACTTTGGATACTGTTTTCCTCTTTTCTATCAAAGCAAAATGCCTATCGCAGGGCAAAAAGCTATGCCCACAGCAAAGAAACTTCTGTTCTACTATTGTGAAGTACCGGAATTGTATTAGATAATGACGGAGGGTAACTATCTTCCAGTTATTATTTTGGCCGACACATCTGTCCGACCAAATTATTAGCTGGCATTCTTCTCCTTCCAATATAAGATAACGATCTTGAACATGGCTGAAGCTATTTCAGCAGAGCCTCTGCGAGCTACGGACTTGTGCCATAGGTTCCACCGTACCACTATTGGATATACAGAAGTTATAGCATGAATACTGACGGTAGAAAACAGGAATGTGTCAATGTCGGGCAGAATAAAATTTGTTGCAAGTCAATGCAGATAACATGCTTATTTGAATTAGGTCTTTGCTTGCAATAATGTTATCACTTAAAAATTTATATCCTGCCTCCGCCTTCCTATGGTGTAGTTCACTCTGCTGGGCTATTTTCTTTTTGGAATAACGTGCGTTATATTTATTATTATATTTAAAATAAAGAATAAAGTCAAAAGAAAGACATAAATGACTATATTATAACAACATAATATGAATACATGAAATAATAATTACAAATGAGTAATTTTAATTATTTTGCGGTTCTTACCAAAAGTCCCTTGAAAGTTTCTGTTAATGAATTTTAAAGTATAAAATATTCTAACCCGTACAAACAATTTTAACATGTACTCAGCAGGAAAATGTATACAGGGATGTGCAAAAGGAATACACTTTAAAATATTGAAAATATTTCTACCAACATTTTCTCCTTCGGCATATTTATTAAAATTTGTTACAAAATGATTTTCTAATACGAGGCATGTTTTTAAAGTAAGTACCGTTTTTAAATTACGCCGCCGCAGCGCTGCAGTTGCCGTTTAGCGCATGCGCGTAGTGTAGCTACATCAGTTGGGAAGCCACAGACGCCATTACGACGCCATTTGATCGAGTCTTCGTTTGTTTACGTGATTTTAAAATGCCGCCGACTATCGAGAATCCCGCCGACTGTGAAGTGCATGCTGTGATTCGTTTTCTCTGTGCTAAAGGCTTAAAAGCAATTGACATTCATCGTCAAATCAGTGAAGTTTATGGTGAAAACATTATGAGTGAAGGAATGGTTCGGAAATGGGTTAGGGCCTTCAAAGATGGCCGCACAAACGTTCATGATGAGGAACGAAGTGGGCGACCTTCAGTCATTACCGATGATCTCATTCAAAAAGTGGACTGTAAAGTGAAAGAGAACAGACGGTTCACAATTTCGTCCTTAGCTGAAAAATTTCCTGCTGTATCAAGAAGTGTTCTCTACGAAATTGTGTCCGAACGTTTAAATTATCGGAAACTGTGTTCACGGTGGGTACCGAAAATGTTGAATGATGAGCACAAAACCAAACGATTGGGCAGTGCATTGGGCTTTCTCGAGCGTTACAATAACGAGGGCGAGGATTTTTTAAGCCATATCGTTACAGGCGATGAAACGTGGGTAGCCTACGTTACACCAGAATCAAAACAACAGTCAATGGAATGGCGGCATTCAACATCCCCTAGGAAAGTCAAATTCAAGCAAACAATTTCTGCCCAGAAAATCATGTGCACTGTCTTTTGGGACAGACAGGGTGTGTTGTTGGTCGATTTTCTGCCTCGCGGTGAAACGATCAATGCAGCCGCGTACTGTGAAACTTTAAAAAAACTGCGCCGCGCAATTCAAAACAAAAGGCATGGCATGCTGAGTGCAGGCGTCGTTTTGCTCCACGATAATGCTCGTCCACATTCAGCAAATCGAACGCAAGAGCTCATCACTTCATTTGGCTGGGAGCAATTGGACCATCCTCCATACAGTCCCGATCTAGCGCCTAGCGACTACCATTTGTTTCTGCACTTGAAGACGCATTTGGCGGGGAAGCGTCATTCCAATGATGAAGAAGTAAAAACGTCTGTGCAGCAGTGGTTGTCCAGTCTGGCGGCAAGCTTCTTTGACGACGGCATACAAAAGCTGGTCCCAAGATACGACAAGTGCCTTAATAATAATGGAAATTATGTAGAGAAGTAGAGGAAAGAATGCTCTTTCAGGTAAATAAAGTTTTGTTTGAAAAATTTACTTGTTGATTTTTTTATATCAAAACGGTACTTACTTTAAAAACATGCCTCGTATTTCAACATAATTATAAAAAGAAATATCAGGGGTTTTTAAATTGCCAAAATAGCCCTTGTCTTTATTTTGATATGCCCTAAAATGAACGTAAAATTTTGTACTGTCCTTCTGGTTAGAACTGCTTTTAGAAAAATGCAAACAATCTTCACAACTGTGAATTTTTAAGCACTTGTCAATTAAATACACGGACACATATTTTAGGGCATTTTCTGCTGGCAGGTTTTCCCTATAATCTACCGTGTAAATATATAGTGGTGCAGATTTTTCTGAGTTTGTAGTACAGCGGCCGTGAATTAACAAATCCGGCAATTCATTACATTTTGACAACAGGATATCTAAATCATCCGCACAATTTCCGTTTTCAGAATGTTGAAAAATATTTAAACAAAATAATTTTTTATACACTGCTAGAAACTGTCTGGATGTGGGCAGTTTCCCACCCTGTTGTCGAATAGACCCAAAACAATTTTCCAGGGAATCTTGGTTGATTCGCCTTGCATAAACGTACGAAAACTTGTTTTCCTTTAGGAACTGCCACAGTTCAAGGAAAGCATTTATTGTTACTTGCCAACCAGTCAAGCACTTTATCGTTTTTGTTACGTCTTTACCATTGCTACTAATAACTTTTGTATTTTTTATTGCATGTAACATAGTCTGCAAATGCCCAGTTTGCATCTTCGACCCCATCCATGCTCGGTTAAATATTTTAGAATTGTGTTTAGAGTTTGAATTGAGAATATCAAATATTTGTAAAAACTCTGCAGTATACCTGACGCACGGGGCGGGAATTTATTATAGCACTTGCGACTGTGTGACTGATGACCTGAGTAGCAAATTTTACTTTCATTTTTTTGAAAGAGTTTGGATGTATGTGCTAGTTAGATAGTTTTGGAGCTAGTCTTATTTTTTGTTTCCTATCTTCAGTGTAAAATGACAAAATATCCTTCCAGGAAGCAACTTTGCCTTCAAAATGAATATCATATTTCATTAAGTTGTTTCTAATGGATTTCAGATGAGGCGTGTCATACATACAAAATATTTTTTTATCATTTACTGTAAAATACGGCGTTTTTGGAGACCTAAGTTTTGCGTAAATTTTAAAAAAATTGATCCCTGATAAGAGCACACACATGTAACCCAATATTTTGTAGTTCAGTGATATATTTAAATATTATCTCTTTTAATTCTCCACCTGCGCAAGAAGAATTATTTAAACAAAAACCAACGGGTTGTTTCCATCTACCATATATACTTTTAACCATCACTACCAAGGCACTGTTTGCGGACGTAATTTCTTTTGTTATATCATATTATGTAAACCTACAATTTCATCATTGCTAATATTATAGAATAAGTGATTTTAAAGACATTTCGTCTACTTTTACTACACAAAATTTTTCTGCTTCGGGTATATTATTTACTTATATTCAAAAACGCAAATACAGATTCTTGAAGCCCTGATGAAAATTTAAGAGCCTCTGTAAATTTTTCTAAACATCTTTTAGTTGGCAATGTAAACAATTTTGCACTAAAATTATACGCTTTTGGACCCACAAAATAAAGATTAAGAGCAAATTTTTTAAATGCAGCTGTATAGCGACGACCATTAGGTCGTTTTTTAGCCAGGTGTATTTGTGCTTTAACAAACTGTGCCAATTCTTTTGACAAAAATTTCTCACACAAATCTGAAAATTGCTGCACGTTTATGTTTTCATCCAAACTTTTACCTTTCTTCTTGTAATAATTTATTTTACTTTGTAATCCACGATTTTTATTCTGAATATACTTAATTTGACGTCGTAATTTTGCTTTTCTTGGGGTATGTGCTCCAAAAATGGCAGGTGTCTGAACCGCACACGTCGATGTAGGCGATTCTGATATCTAATAAGAAATAAAATGCTTTTTAATTCTATTCAAATTAATTAAAAATAATCGAAACTAACCTTATTATATTTTGAAGCCGAATCAGCTTCTTCTTCTTGCGGCATGCTGGTATCGGTAGTATTCTGAGAAAACGTGGGTGATGTAGATACAGAAACGGTATTTAGTTTTCTGTTTATTGGAGTTTTTCTTTTCATTCCTAACATAGGAGGTGGATTTGGAACATTAAATAGGGTAGGTATAGTATATTCCAATTCGTTATGTCCCTAACGGCTTAAGCGAGTTCACGCCTTTCGCTTGTACCTGCCTGCGTTGTAAAAGTGCGTGAATTACGTTAGCTGTCGTTTGTCTCTTTTTAACCAGTGAGGCAAAGGGAAATAGAACGCTTGTGCGTAGTTTGCAGCATACAATACCTTGGCTATTCAGAATCGTTAGCGCGCTGCGGTTATTTTTTTAATATGCGCCGTATCACAACAAATTATATACATGCAAATAATTTCAAAGTAATTACATAATAAATAAAACAACAAAAGTAACATTATACAATATAATTATCAGTTATAATTTTATTAATCACTATCATCTTCTTCAATGTGAAAGTCGTCGTCCGAAACAGAATCCATTCCTAAATGAATCACAAGTGGATTTACTTATTCAATTATTACACGTTTGCGTTCCCAATAATTTTGAATTATTTTATCAGTATGTTGAACTGTTTTTTTTTTCTAAATTTCAGGTGTCACTGTAGACAGAGCTTCTTTTCACATGCTTATTATAATCTTATCGCCATAGCCGTGTCGGCCAATGTGCGCATCATAATAGTTTTTGCAGATGCCCCATATTTGCTCAATTGCATTCAATTGACAATGATAGGGAGGAAGCCGCAAAACTTGGTGACCGGCCTCATTTATTATTTGGTCAGCTATGTAAATATTTGGCTTTTTATGATATTGTGCAATTTTAAGTAAATTATCTTTTTTTCGCATCTTCCGGAAAATCTATTTTTTGCCTTTGTAGCCACTGTTTAATATCTTCTTTAAGCCAGCTGGTAACTGGTTGTTTTTCTATAAGAGCTGAGTGATAGGAAGCGTTATCCAAAACTATAACTGATGGCTGTTCTAAATTACCCAACATATCTTCTTTTAACCACTTTGTGAAGCGTTCAGTATTCATGTTATCATGATAATCCGCGCTCCTGGAAGTTGAAGAAAAAACATGCGCAGCTTCAGCAACAAATCTATCTTCCGTTCCCGCGTGTAGGACGATAAATCGTTTACCCTCTCCGCAAGTTTTTCTCACACTTTTGATGGAGTCATCTTGCCAACTTCTTTTAATTCCACCTTTTCCAAAAACCCATGTTTCATCTACATACACAAATTTTAAGTTTTGTTGTTTTATGGCTTTGAATTTGTGTAGAAATGTAGCTCTCTGTTGCACCACACCAGGTTTTTCGCAAAGAGCTCTCCTATCAGAATCCGTCAGAAACTTAAAATCGATCGATTTAAGCGTTCGATATAAACTTGTACGACTTATATCAACAACGTACCTTTCATCAAGTTCATTTTTCAAAGTATCCAACGTCACATATTTATTTTCAGCGTACATCCTGTATATTGTATCACGAATTCCTTGTTTTTGAGTGTCACAAATATCTTCCGATTTTAATTTACGGCGTTTACTATTGTTCATCACTTCACGATTTGCGACATTTTCATTATTGCGTTTCACAATTGCTTTTATTGTATTCGCGTGTATTTTTAATGCCGCCGAAACCCGTTCTCGAACACTTGTAACTGGCAAAAGCGGACCTAAATTGTCCTTTTCGAGAGTAAAATACTCCAACAAATTTAGAACAAGTTCTTCATAGTTACGTGGCGTTTAGGCATGTTGACCGGGTCAAATCAGAAAACTAACTGAACCATGTATTCAATTGTTTCTGCAGTTATATTTTCTAATGCTTATTGAGATACCCATTATCATTATAATACCGTTTACTAATGGGTATTTAATCTTTCGCATTATCTATATGCAGATTAACTCGGTTAATATAACCTTCTGATTACCTACATGCAACTTTGGGAGCAAGTGTAACTTTAAATAATTTCAATACATGGTTTTATTTTATTTATTTATTTATTTTAGTTTCCAAAAAATTGCCAACAATTACATTCGCAAAGTAAATGACCTACGCCACAGTCCGGTGAGTAGCTTGTCCGGAAACCTGTTCTTACAATCTCCGTAGGCGGGGACTGGCTAAGCCGTTAGGGACATAACGAATTGGATATACTATATTGCAACGGGTTTCAAACGATTTTTTAAGAAAATTCAAAACATTGGTTCTTCGAAATGAATACTAGAAATTTTACAGTTTTTCTTTAAATATGCAGCATCTCTTTTAAGCAGATCTTCCCTTCTGCTTGCAATTACCCACTGTTTAGATCTGAAAACAAATCTATAGTTACACACTTTCGTTTGTTTGTTTTTGTTTGTACAAAATTTCTGGTAAATATTATAATTCGTATTTACCGTAAACTGTCTTTGGAAAACTTAAAGAAACTCGCATCTTTATTTAAATTTGAATTGTTTGTACAATTAGGTGCCGAACACCAATGACCTCTCCTTCTTTTTACTCATTATGTTATAATATGTAAAATATGAAAACAATTAACTTTGTAAAAAATTCTAATTAGCGCTAGTACTAAAACAAACTAGTTATAGCGCTTTGCAATTAGTAAAACAGTAGTGATACCGGGTTTTACTATGCTGAGATTGGGAACACCTGAGACTGATACTACTTTCGAACATGGCGCTACCTTCGCATGCGCACAAAAATCTAGGACCAGTAATACGCGCGAGTTTCGCTACTGCATTCGTAGATATTTATACTTTCCCTTCTAAAACGGGAAAGTGCAACCAGTGCCTGAATATTCTGTTTAAAGTTATGTATAAATGACTGGGGCAAGTGCAGTGTAAACAATTACATTAAAGAAAATGTTCTGGACACTATTTTTTTTATATTAATTTCAATGTAGACACGAACATTTAAGATAATAAGTAAAGTAAGTATAAAGAAATAATTGCAAGCTTTGAAAATGAATGAACATCTGACAAACATTTATTAAGTTTGAAGAGAAAACTTTTGAAAAATAATGATGGCACTTTTTAACAATTGGTGAAGCTAAAACTTTGTAAATCCAATTGTTTTTAATAATCCAAGCATCCCCGACAATAGGAAATATATATGAAGTCCACTCATTGTGTCTTTTTATTTCTATAAAAGTACAATATCTTTTTATGTCTGGATTAATAATATCCAAGATTTGACACACATAGTATTTCATTTTATAGCCTTCGCTAAATTTTACTAAGAGCAACTGTCCCAACACAACCAATGCCTTTAGATATCATTCCACTTTGATCGCCTTAATTGGCCTATTCATTTTCCTCTTTATTTATTCACCATCTATTTAATACATATTTTATACACACCGATTGTAGCAACTTTAGACCTAAAATATTGTTAAATGATAGGCAAAACTTCACATTTTATTGATTTCAAAAGTTCTTCATCTTTCAACTGTTTAGGTATAACAATTTTTTTATGAACTATTGTACTGTTAATTGCCTTGTGACATTTTTTATTTTTTTCCCTTTATGCCACATAAGTAAGGCTTGTAAGTGAGAAATAAAATCCGAAATATTAAAACTAAGTGCATCATCTAGATTGCTATAGAAATTAATGCTTGTGAAATGGTAAAAAAAGTACCTACTGGGGCCTGTGTTTGGAAAACAATAAAAAGAATCTTCTGTTATGTTGCAAAATGATGTTGAATGGTATGATTTTCCACGTTTAATCAACCATAATTTTAGTGGCATTTTAAATGGTGCATTTTATTTTGCACGTGGATTAGCACATACCTACCTGTATGTGAAGTGGATGAAGATAATTAAAAAGTCTACAAGGAAATGTAAAACTATACAGACAAAAAAAGTTGAACATAACTGCTCAAAACAGTTGCAGATGTGGAGTTTTCTTTGTCCTTTAATAATAGTGGTGTATTGAATCTAAATTGAGTAATAAAGTTGCCCAAAGCGGGCACTTTTTATTAAATGAGCAGCATTCAAAATATCCAGTTTAATAGGCTTACCAAAATAATGCTTATTCACCTTAAAATGTGTTTCAAATATTTTTTAAATTACTTTTTCAAGCAAGTTTTACGCGACAATTTTTAAGGTTATGTTTTTTTTTTTTAAAAGGTTTTAAAATATATTTATTTGGTATTTTTTATTTTCAGGGAGAATCCATATTGGCTGAATGAATGGTTAGAATTGAACAAACTGAAGATGCCTCTTCTACTGAACTTTTCACAGTGTAAACTTAGCAAAGGATATTTTTATGCTGCCATAGAGCATTGTACGACTGTGCACAAAACAGATCCGGGTAGGTATTTTTAATGAAGGTTTAGAAGTAGCGGGAGAAGCAGAACTTCAAAAGTGTTTACAATACACAGACACCTTTTACACAGAATTTAATTTTTAGGGAAGGTCTTAATTAATAAATAAGTTCATATTGGTAATTATTTATTGCTCTAATGTTACTGCCCCAGTATAAAGTACCGTCATCCGGGGTGAAGTCGGACGATTTTTGAGGTTTTTTCATAATAGCAACGCCGTTTTTATCGGAAAAAATCTGAAAAAAAATTTAGCATCTCCTATCCTTAGGACAGCTATCCATGGTGTTATAGATATTTTTTTGCTATTTTGAATGTATATTTTTTTGCATATATGTTGTCCGTCTTCACCCCTATGTGTGGGGTGAACACGGACAGGCCTGTATTTGTAATGGAAAGTGATCTTAGGTCGTTTCTAGGGGTGGATTCGGACAGGAAAAGTCAAAAAATATTTATATTTAATATTTTGAGTCCTAGAACTCCATGGAAATAGGTATGTTTGTGGTAGGTGGGTATAAAAAAGAGCAATTTCGAGTATAAATGGCTCGATATAGGGGTAAATGGTTTATTACTAAAAAATATGAACATAAGTTCATTTTCTGAACAAAACATATAAAAAAATAACAGTTACTGCTAACACAAAACATATAAACTTAAAAAAAAGTAACAGGTTACTCAACTTTAACATTTTGCTTATAAGTAAACTTATAGCGTTCCCTCCTCAGCTTTTGAACGCGTGTTATTGTGTCTACTATTTCGTCTTTATTTACAATACTTTCAATACTTTCGTCTTTAATAGTAGGGTAGGTAAAATAATCACCAAGTTTCTCAGAACCATGTTTTCTTAAAAAATTTATAAGATATGAGGTTTCAGTCATCACAACAGTAATACAGCCAATGTAAAATTTAAACTTATCCTTGGGACAAGTTAACTTGACTAATACAAAAGTCCCTACATCTATTTTGGTAAAGTCGATCACAACTGGAACGGGGTTATCACAGGTTGGATTCGCAGTCTCATTAGATTCATGGCTTGAAGTTGATCCAGCATCACTGACTGTTTCTATATCTTTTTCACCAGCGCTTTCCTCACTTTCAGATTGATTGAAATCCATCTCTTCGTCCTCAGAACTCTCGTCAAGGTCTTCCGCTCTTATTCCTTTCCCAGCAGCAACAGCTAACTTTTTTCCTCTCTTCTTCGAAGTGCCACTAGTGAAGGCCAATCTGCTCTCATTAAGAAAATCTTTTAATGTTGTTGTCCACTGAGTAGCATCTGGATCCACTGTATCTTCGATGTCTGGCAATTTTTTTAAAACTTCTGATGGGTTTAGGGGCACTATACCGCAACTGCGAAATCCGAATATAATGTTATCCTTTTTCTTTTCCAAGCTATCCAGGCATTTCTTGAAAAGTCTCGGAAACTCACTTTTAGGAACTACACCTCTATTTTTCAGTTTCCAGTCTGAGAGAATATTTCGCCACCCTTTCTTCATTGGTGCAAAAAATGACACATCTAAGGGCTGCAGCAAATGTGTCGCATTTGGAGGGAGCAGTACAAATTGTATATCATTTTCCTGGCAGCTTCGCAACACATGAATAGAAGTGTGGCTGGCTAGGTTATCCCCTAGCAATATTTTTCTTCCGGGTAAGTTCTTAAAATACGGCAGTGCTATTTTGAAAAACCAGTCAAACACGACACCGTCGAACCAGCCCGACTTTGTTCTATTATAAACTGCTCCCTCAGGACCTCCTTCCACCCACGTTGGATAGAGATGGACAGATTTGTACACAACATAGGGAGCAAGCAGTTTTCCTGATGCCGCTATAGCCATCATGACTGATGTGCTAGTTTTACTTGAATCTACGATTCTCTCAACTCTTTTCGACCCTCTTCGGCTAAGGACTTTAACTTTTCCAGGGTCATCTGTTATGTTGGTTTCATCAAAATTTACTATGTTGGAATTTGGAACATCTCCGATGACGTCAGACAGGTGGTTGAAAAATTCTTGCACAATTTCCTTATTAATATTGGCCCGACATCTTTTTATGTTTTGGGCAAAACGCTCTGTCAAAATCTTGTTTCTTCTCATAAAGGAATAAAACCAATCGATCCCAGGCAAATTGTTCTTAAAACCTCTTATTATACGTCCTTGTCTATCAAAATACTTTTTGATAAGACGTCTTACATCATATCGAGTCATAGGGAACCCCCACTCACTAAAAGCTGTTATTCCTTCGGCGAACATTGCTTCTTCTTCTTTTGAAAGAGCTGTCTGTCCTCCATATTGCCCTTTATGTGTCCCCTTGATCTTATCATAGAGTGTAGATTTGGGAATTCCATACTCTTCAGCAGCTTGTCTGAGGCTTTTTCTTTTACTTCTAACATCGGCCAAGGCCCTCTGCAACCGTTCATCCGAATAATTCATGAAATAAAGGCCGATTTTTCGTTTATAATATCTTGGTATGGCGTCCGACTTCAGACCACCTATGGACAATTTTTTGGTTAAAGCACTTTTTGAAAAAAATGTGCCACTTTTTTGTACGTTTTTCACCGGGGTATTATTGTCAAGGCAATAATTAATAACCCCTCAGATGATAAACTAGTAATCTGTAACAGTTTGTCTCCGGCAGACGTTTCTATTCGACCTTTTTAAATAAATGGAAAAATTGCTAGTATCAAAAAGCTTACCAATATGCGGGAAACGAAATACTGTCGCAGCGACGACCTCACCCCAACACAGCATGCCTGTTACTGAACATGAAAACAATTGTCTGCTATTTTATTGTCGCAACACGTCGGCGACCTTGACGAGAAATAGTGGGAAACCGCATGTGTTCGAGTTCACCCCGTCTGTCCGACTTCACCCCGGGTGACGGTACCCAAATCTTAGATTGCAGATCTATGCATTATATTAGAAATCGTAATATTTTGAATAATTGTGTAATTTGAACAACATTGCCCTATATTGGTTGAATTAATGAGGTGGTTTTACATTTATATTATGCTATTTGTTATGTTTTCTTCTTGCTTTAATTTTAAATCTCTACTTAAAGTTGCTTTAGCAGAAAGTCATACAGTGAGTTAAAAATATCACAATCAGTATCATCAACCGGTTTTAAGTTTATGTAAAGATATATGATAGTTAGTATTTCCAAATTTGTATTATTCCATGTGGAACGAGCACTATCTAATTAGCACCTTAATTTTAATATTACATACTTAATATGTATGTAAACTGT